>JAXIVH010000062.1:1083770-1086270 GCA_036785325.1 Urophycis tenuis | reverse complement strand
CTGCAGGGGGAGGAGGGGGAGGAGGGGGAGGGATGAGGAGGAGGAGCAATGTGGGAGGAGGCGGTGCCACTGGAGGCTGGATTCCTTTGTTTAGGTTCAACCCGTTGCACGGCCTGCTGAACTAGACGGTCCACATGGAGACCCCGTGGCTTTTAGCACCCTGAGGAGGAAAACCGATGCGATCCGCCTGCAGAAGGGCACCTTGTCATGTCTTAACCCCGCCAATGGCAGGTCATCAAAAAAAGGGCGGGACCCTGTCGTCATGACACCGCCGTTCCCCCCCCCCCCCCCCCCCGGGGGCGATGACATAATTGCTTGGCGATGACATAATTGCGTGGCGATGACGATCAAGCCCTCTTGGAAGCGCGCTGGGCGGTTGTGTGTGACGGTGGACCCGCCCAGTCCCCCCCCCTCCCCGGCCCCCCAACTTGGGAATAGATAATAAAGTGCATCTGACCCGATCCGATGCAGCCCCACCCACGGCGGGTGGTTGGAGACGCGCGGAGCACTGACCGGTGGGAGAGTCCAGACGGCCGTCAGTGATGAGGTCACTCCACAGGCCGCTGCAGGTTCCCTTGGGGCTGAAGGCGGTCTGGTGGCTGACCTCCCTGTCAGGCTGCAGAGAACAGGGGTTACACACGCATACAGGCACACGCACGCACACACACACACACACACACGCACACACGCACACACACGCACACACACGCATACACGCACGCACACACACACACACGCACACACACACACACACGCACACACACGCATACACGCACGCACACACACACACACACGCATACACACACACACACGCATACACACACACACACACACACACACACACACACACACACACACACACACACACCCTCACACGCACACACACGCATACACGCACGCACACACACACACACGCACACACACACACACACGCACACACACGCATACACGCACGCACACACACACACACACGCATACACACACACACACGCATACACACACACACACACACACACACACACACACACACACACACACACACACACCCTCACACACACACACACACACACACACACACACACACACACACACACACACACACACAGACAGACAGAGAGACACACACGCATACACAAATGCACACACACACACACAGACAGACAGACAGAGAGACAGAGAGAGACACACACACACACAGACAGACAGACGCACACACACACAGACAGACAGACACACACACACACAGACCTGCTCCCGCGCTGCTATACACAGCGTGTAGGGGTTCAGCGGCGTGCAGTGGTGCAGCAGCACCCCCGACACGGCCTCGCCGCCCCTCTCCAGGCGGAATGGCTCGTTCCAGTGGCCCCCGCGCTTGTCGTCCTTGTGGCCCGACCCGTTGACCATGGTGAGCATGATGACCACGTCCAGGTCGTGGTCGCTGCGGTTCTCCACGTCCCAGGCGAAGACCGCCACGGGGAGGCTGGAGTCCTGGGGGGAGCAGGGAGCTCTCAGTCTCGGGTGTGAGGGTTCAGGGGGTTAAGGGGTGAAGGGTCACGGGTCACTAGGCTGTTAACGGTTAACAGTGGGCTGGCTATGCAACGCCTCCAATGCGTTCAGTCACGCATTGCGGCCTGAGAACCGCTTGCTCCTGACGAGGGAGCAGGAGGCTGAGCCCCCCCAGCCCACAGTGGAGCCACACACGCAACAAAAACCCTCTTCAGGAGCGTTGTTGTGTTCATATTCATCAGGGGGGAGAGCACAAACCCTGAGGCGTCTCATGTGGACACACAGGGGGGGGGGAGGAGGACACGCGGCCGGCAGACCAGCCCACATGATCCAGGGTCAAACCCTGCAGGCGCCCTCAGCCGCCGGCCTCCAGTTACAAGAGGAGAACGCATCGAGTCCTCCAGGTCATCCTCACCTCGGAAACCGAATCTCGAACCCGCGTCCGTCCCCATCGCCCCTTTAACCCCGCCCCCCGTCCCCCCCCCCCGTGGAGATACCTGGTAGTCGTGGGGCAGGATGGGCGACACCTGGCGACAGGTGAGCGTGACGCTCTGGCCGGGCAGGTGGTAGACGGTCCAGGCGCGGGGGTACAGGGCGTGGTAGAAGGCGTACTCGCCGCAGTAGCCCCAGTTCCAGCCCTGCAGGGTGGAGGGCCGCTCCACCGACAGCACCTGCTGGTAGACCGTCTGGCCCCCCCGCCGCAGACACACCGTGAACTGGGGGGGGGAGGGGGGAGGGGAGAGAGATGGGGGGGAGACCGGTTAGTCCTGTTTAATTCGACCCACATTCATACAGGCTAGTATCACTGAATAAAGAAATAAGTCACAATGCACACCATTTATCTGCGTTTAGTCAGTTTATCTCTAACACCCACGACCACCATAAGGGGCTACATTCAGCCAACCTGGCACACACTAGAGTGCGGATCGGGCCGGAATGTTCTGTCCGAGCCCGGCGGCCCGCGTCTGACAGAACAGTAACCGAACCCGACCCG
>JAXIVH010000062.1:1066270-1081270 GCA_036785325.1 Urophycis tenuis | reverse complement strand
GTGTCTTGCTCAAAGGCACTTCGCCATGCGGACAGTTGGAGGAGGAGGAATCGAGGGAATCAAACCGCCGACCCTATGTTTGGTGGACGACCCGCTCTGTCCACCCGCTCTACCCACTGAGCCACCGCCACTTCAATATCAGACCATTACCACGCACGCTGAATCCCATGGGACTATTTGTGCCACGTTGTGTACCGCTAGCCGTGTCCACAACCTTCCACTTCAGCTGAGCCACGGGTCACAGATGAATCCCGCGGGGATCGTCCCCTGAGCCTCTGAACCTGAGTGAAGACTCTCTCAGCTCAGTATGAGGAACAAAGACTTGAACCAGGGAACCTTCCCCGAGGCTACTGATCAGCACTGACACGCTCCGGGGCCGGCTGGGTGAGCAGTCGGGGGGGGGTTGAGCCGTCACGCGCCGGAATGTAAACAAAAGTGTTCACTGAACCCGTTATGCAATTTCCCTCAGGGGTCCTCAAAGTATTTCTGTCTGTCTGTCTGTTACCCTCAACAGGACACCATTACAAAAAATGGTTTTAATTTGAACGTGCAGCGGCGACTTTGAGTGCCGTAGGACTGTTCTGAGGACGCTGTAGCCTGCCTGCTGCACTTCCTCCTACAACAGCTGGATTCCCCAGGCACGACAGCCAGGATCCTGTTTGCTGATTTCAGCTCCGCTTTTAACACCATTCAAAGTCACCTACTGATCCAGAAACTGCTCCACCTCAATATCCCCCCACGCCTGATCCATCTCCTCCACAACTTCCTCACCAAGAGACAACAGACAGTTCGGGTAAGCTCTACAACCACACCAGCACTGACCTCCAACACAGGAGCCCCGCAAGGTTGTGTCCTAAGCCCTTTCCTATACACCCTATACACAAATGACTGTACCAGCCCATCACCAAACACCATATGCTTCAAGTATGCAGATGACACAGCCATTCTGGGCCTCCTCACAGACAACCAATCAAACCAGGAATACCTCAACACTGTCTACCACTTCACCCAGTGGTGCTCAAATAACCATCTCAAACTCAACGTCAGTAAAACAAAAGAAATGGTTTTTGGCCTCCCTCAACCCCACCACCCCATCACCATTAACAACGAAACAGTAGAGACTGTTGACCATTTCAAATACCTTGGACTCACAATCGACAATAAACTCACTTTTGATCACCACACAACAGACATCCATAAAAAAGGACACCAGAGACTCTCTGCAGTGCGCAAATTAAAAGGACTTTATGTTGCCCCCCATTTACTCCTACTACTGTACACCAGCATTATCCAATCAGCTCTACTATACTGTTCCACATGTTTTTTTTCAATATACTCACCGTAAAAAAACGCAATAAACTCATCAAAATAACAAACACTGCCACCAAAATAATAGGACTGCACACCCCAAAACTGGAGGAACTTAACAACAAAGCTGTCACACGCATCGCTCATGCAATATCCCAGGACTCTACTCATCCACTCAACCGCTTCTTCTCACTCCTACCCTCCGGCAGGAGGTACTGCACAATAAGGTGCAAAAAGGCCCGCTTCAGCAGAAGCCTAATCCCCTCAGCCATACAAGCAATTAATAAAGTAAACCCGAACAGATAAACAAAATTAAATGCATATCTCCCATATACCGCCGCTCCCATGCGTAGCTGATAAATGAATGTCATAATGTCATGTGTAGAAAAAGTCCTGATGTCTCCAGTGTATGTATGTACTATATGTCTCTATGTCCCCAGTTTTATGTACGTATGTATGTATTTCATGTGCTGTGCACGTACCTTATGTGCTTCACTGTGTATCCGATGTGCCTCTGCGAGCAATGTATGTGTAAAATGAACTGTGGAAAAGAATTTCCCCAAGGGGACAAATAATAAACTAACTAACTAACTAACTAACTTCATAGTACTTTGCACTTTAGTACTGTCCATAAATCTGTCCATATGTAAATCTGTTCCGTAATAACTGTAACTGTTCATAGTACTGTTTATACATTGTCACAACTGTTTATACTGTCCATACTGTTCACAATGTTCATAACGTCCATACTGTTTATTTATTACTATTACTGTCATAACCCCCATACTGCACCTCTTACTGTTTACTGTTTAAATGTTTACAATTTGCACATCTTACTGTTTACTGTTTACTGTTTACCATTTACTGTTTCATTGCACATACTCGCGACCACCGTAGCATTTTTATTTTTATTTTTATTCCTATTCTTATGTAGATTTTTGATACCTATATTTGTTATATATTTATATTTATATTGCATGCTGTCTTGCACCAGGGATTGAGGGAAACGGCATTTCGGTTCTTGTGTATGGCCTGTACATTCACGGAAACTGACAATAAAGTTTACTTGAATCTTGAATCTTGAATCTTGAAACACAACGCTGCCTGTAGGTTATAAAGGGTAAAGGGGGTGTTCAGCAGACGCTTTTGTCTAAAACGACTTACAAATCAGTACACTTGTGGGGTTTGACGTGTGGACAGTTGGAGGAGGGGGGATTTACATTTACATTGAGGGCATTTAGCTGATGCTTTTATCCAAAGCGACTTACAAAGAGTACATTTGTCAGAAGGTGAAACATGTCATTGCTGCTAATACAGTAAGAAAGTCACCAGCACAAGTTTCAAGCATTTCAATTGCGAGAAACTCAAAGGGGATGGAACCGCCGACCCTGCGGTCAGTGGACGACCCGCTCTGTCCACCCGCTCTACACACTGAGCTGCTGCCGGCCCAGGTCATCGACGGCCGGTGGTGCCACTGTGAGACCAGCGCATGCACAGCCTGGCTGTTCATCTGCATGGGGGAGGTGAACACGCTGGTCCTGGGGAGGGACCACCAGCCCTCTGGGCGGGGGGGGGGGGGGGGGGCGACCCGCGGGCCACAGCCCACCCACCCAGCCGGCCCCCCGGAGCCACGCTCCCCTGTGAGGCCCAGAGGACCAACCCAGCGGGTTGCACTGCGCCCTGCAGTCATTACCGCTTCCAGGAGCGCCAATGGCCGGACGCACTCCTCCTCAAGTGTCAATAGTAGCTTTTCTTCCTACAGCTCCTTTATGACAGCATGAATAATGTGTGTCCCCGGGGCGCCATCCCACATGGACCCAGCCCTGCAGCGAGGACCACTTCAGCCGTTCACAACATTTGAGGTGGGATGTGCCTGTGTGTGTGTGTGTGTGTGTGGGGGGGGGGGGGGGGGGGGGGGGTGTCTGTGTGGGGGTGGGTTATGAGTCAATGTATGCTTGCCTGATAACATGGATACAACGCCATGGCAACGTAACCTATCGTGCACAGTGAGGTGCGGTTACTAGAGCACATGCAGTGTTTAAAACCAAACAGCGCCTGCACAACAAATCAACAACCCAGGCCAGAACGTGGGCCACTGATGTGGGCCGGCGACCTCGTTCCCTTACTGCCACAGTGTTGACCCGTTCCCTTACTGCCACAGTGTTGACCCGTTCCCTTACTGCCACAGTGTTGACCCGTTCCCTTACTGCCACAGTGTTGACCCGTTCCCCTACTGCCACAGTGTTGACCCGTTCCCTTACTGCCACAGTGTTGACCCGTTCCCCTACTGCCACAGTGTTGACCCGTTCCCTTACTGCCACAGTGTTGACCCGTTCCCTTACTGCCACAGTGTTGACCCGTTCCCCTACTGCCACAGTGTTGACCCGTTCCCTTACTGCCACAGTGTTGACCCGTTCCCTTACTGCCACAGTGTTGACCCGTTCCCTTACTGCCAGTGTTGACCCGTTCCCTTACTGCCAGTGTTGACCCGTTCCCTTACTGCCACAGTGTTGACCCGTTCCCTTACTGCCACAGTGTTGACTCCTTCCCTTACTGCCACAGTGTTGACCCGTTCCCTTACTGCCACAGTGTTGACCCGTTCCCTTACTGCCAGTGTTGACCCGTTCCCTTACTGCCACAGTGTTGACCCGTTCCCTTACTGCCACAGTGTTGACCTGTTCCCCTACTGCCACAGTATTGACCCGTTCCCTTACTGCCACAGTGTTGACCCGTTCCCTTACTGCCACAGTGTTGACCCGTTCCCCTACTGCCACAGTGTTGACCCATTCCCTTACTGCCACAGTGTTGACCCGTTCCCTTACTGCCACAGTGTTGACTCCTTCCCTTACTGCCACAGTGTTGACCCGTTCCCTTACTGCCACAGTGTTGACCCGTTCCCTTACTGCCACAGTGTTGACCCGTTCCCCTACTGCCACAGTGTTGACCCGTTCCCCTACTGCCACAGTGTTGACCCGTTCCCCTACTGCCACAGTGTTGACCCGTTCCCTTACTGCCACAGTGTTGACCCGTTCCATTACTGCCACAGTGTTGACCCGTTCCCTTACTGCCACAGTGTTGACCCGTTCCCTTACTGCCACAGTGTTGACCCGTTCCCTTACTGCCACAGTGTTGACCCGTTCCCTTACTGCCACAGTGTTGACCCGTTCCCTTACTGCCACAGTGTTGACCCGTTCCCTTACTGCCACAGTGTTGACTCGTTCCCTTACTGCTACAGTGTTGACCCGTTCCCTTACTGCCACAGTGTTGACCCGTTCCCTTACTGCCACAGTGTTGACCCGTTCCCTTACTGCCACAGTGTTGACTCGTTCCCTTACTGCCACAGTGTTGACCCGTTCCCCTACTGCCACAGTGTTGACCCGTTCCCTTACCGCCACAGTGTTGACCCGTTCCCTTACTGCCACAGTGTTGACCCGTTCCCCTACTGCCACAGTGTTGACCCGTTCCCTTACTGCCACAGTGTTGACCCGTTCCCTTACTGCCACAGTGTTGACCAGTTCCCTTACTGCCACAGTGTTGACCCGTTCCCTTACTGCCACAGTGTTGACTCGTTCCCTTACTGCCACAGTGTTGACCCGTTCCCCTACTGCCACAGTGTTGACCCGTTCCCTTCCTGACACAGTGTTGACCCGTTCCCTTACTGCCACAGTGTTGACCCGTTCCCCTACTGCCACAGTGTTGACCCGTTCCCTTACTGCCACAGTGTTGACTCGTTCCCTTTTCGGCAAACAGGAAGCCAACGGGTTCTGCGAGGCGTGCAGATAAACGTTCTCTTACCGCAAACCGAGGCCGATGTGCTGCAGGACGTTGGAGACGGAGACGTCCTTGGCCTGGAACGGCTTCCTCTTCTCCTTGAACTCGTGCGCCAGACAGATCCTCCAGCCCTGGTCTGGGACGCCCACGCCGGTCTCCTTGGAGACGTACCTGCTCATGAGCTCTGCGGTGGACCGCTCACCCCACTCCATAGCAGACATTTTGTTCCTCGGCTGCTTGTCAGCCAGGTGGGGGGAATCCCAGTTCAAATGAGCCAAAGATATTTGTGTTATGTGTCAATATTGCAATCAGGCAATATCGGTGGTCATTAGGTTTCTTGTCACAGCGGTTTACATCTGTGAGAAAAGAATTGCTCTGTCACGACTTGGCAGCGGGATATAAGATTGTCAACACTCGAATAACTGGTTTTTAGAAGATTAAGTGGGTGAACTGGTTCTTCTAAGTCAGTGGTCCTTCCATCCGCATTCATACAAGGATCAGTCGACGCAATTCAACAGGTTCATATCACTATAGAGGGGCCAATTGACATCGGCTGAATCCAACGTGTATGGCTCTATAACTGCATTGTACACGCAGTGGTGGCTGGGCAGGGCAATATATAGGAGCAGCCGGCAGCAGAAAGTAAACGACAGCAGAATGTATGGAAAGGAATATGGAGCCAGGTTATCCAGGAAACCTGCAACGGACAAGGACAAAGATGAATGCATGCACTTGAAAGGGCAGTGAATACAGTGGCACATTTTACGACACACACAGAAAGACTCATTAGGTTTGAGTTTTTGTCGGATAAACACCACTGTAATATTATTTTAAGGCTACCGCAATCCCACTGTAATGACAACATCATCTCAGTCATGAATCATCACCAGGTAACATCGCTACAGTAAGCGGAGGGCTAAAAACACTGCTGTTGTATAGACAAAAGCCTCGGAAAGGAACTTACATCTATATACAAGCAGTTACAATGAGCACTGTGAGCTATGACCACATGCCGTCTGGTAGGTTGGTCCGGACATTAGAAAGTGCGATTAGCCGCAGTGAAGAAGTTGTGACATTAGGTTGTTAGCAGCATATGCAAATTCAGTACAGTCGGCTCTCCTAGCTTGCGGCGGGGACGAACCAAATTACAAAAAACAAGGGGGGATTGTCGTCAAGACTGGTTTAATTGTTGATCGAAATTTGTCCACCTTTCCCCTATTTAATATTCACAACTGAAATTTTACATATATATGTCAAATATTCGAGATGATCCAGAAGAACAATCATGTATTACATGTACTTTGGTTAAGCGTTTGTTTCTTGCCTCCTGTTAGTTGCAATAGTATCATCCTGCCTTCGTCACATGTGCCACGGAGCTGTGTGGATGGCCGACCAAAGCAAACATTTTGTATTAAAATATATTAAAATACTGTATTAAAATACCACTGAATGATAACATCTTATTTTCCTATGGCATTATTCTTAACTTTTTATGACAACTTTATTGTTATTTTGCCCCGCAATATGTCATGTCAGACAGTACTTCGCTTTTTGTCCCACCCATGGTAAACTCTGGTCGTCCCACAGTGAGCCTCTGGGTAGACGTTTGTTTATGCTATTCCAGCTCACATGCTAGTGGATTGTTTTACATTGGTTTTATTGTTTTTCTCCACAATAATGGACTGCTCCCATCTTTTTGAGGAGTAGATACTTACGTTTTTCGTCTACACGGAGGACACTATTGCTAAATCATATTCGCATTTCCCGCGAAGGTATGTTTGCCTTACCTTTTAGCGAATTAGTGGTCAGCTCACCGAAACAACAAAGTTGATTCTTCCACTATGTTTAGCTTGTCTTGCCTAAATCATTGTCTTAAATTCCTACGAACGTAACGACGGACTCGATCCTCGATCGAGTTTGACTTCGTATTTCTCCCTTTATGTTTGGTTTTGAGGATTAAACCAGTCCTGGTGTCCTAGTTTATTGACACCCATACATCCACACAGATGATCGAGGTGGTGGCCTCCATGGCCCGAGGCCCCGTGCTGCTGGCCGGAGAGGTGATGGAGTGTCTCATCACGTTCACCAACCCCATGTCCCACCTGTCTACCTCCGCTACAAGGTCAATCAAATGATGACATGATGTGACGTGTTCAGTCAGGGTCTATAACAGTTCGTTGTAGTCAAGTAAGCAACTCACTGCTGCTTCTTTACAGTGAGATGCTTGCGTGGGCCAGTGCCCAGATCCACTGCCAGTTTCACGCCAGTGAAACCAGGGTGGCCCTGCCGGTCCAGGGCAACAAGCAGGACGTGCAAGCTGGGAGCGACACAGTCCTCATCCCCAGTCGAGGTTGGGTGAACGAACGGAGTGATTGGTATTGGGATTGTGTGTGTGTGTGTGTGTGTGTGCGCGCGCGTGCGCGTGAGCTTCTATACACTGAATTATACATTGAAACATCTCTCTCCCCCAGGGGAGCGAGGCCAGTGCATGCTGGACACTCCCCCTAAGATCCTGTTCTGTGACCTCCGGCTGGATCCTGGGGAGAGCAAGACATGTACGATGCACTTTCACTTTGTATGCATGAACCACAGAAGGGAGAGATTCTGTGGCGAGGGCGTTGTCTGTTTCACAGTACAAGCGTTGACTGCAGGTCTGCAGTAATACCAGTATAGCACCACATTTTGATGTTTATTAAATGTATGCGCTGATCGATTGGTTTGAAGTCGATGTAATGCTACTGTTCCATGACTCACTACTGATTATTTGAGGCACAGAACCTCCTTCCCACCCAGTGCAGAGAGCCCCTCTGCACACATCATTCTGTCCATGAACAGTCTCTCTCTCTCTCTCTCTCTCTCTCTCTCTCTCTCTCTCTCTCTCTCTCTCTCTCTCTCTGTATCTGTATCTGTCTCTCTCTCGCCAGACGCCTACAGTGAGATGGTGCCAGTTGACGGCCCCCCCAGTTTCCGCGGGCAGGCGGTGAAGTACGTGTACAAGCTCACCATCGGCTGCCAGAGGGTCAACTCGCCCATCAAGCTGCTGCGGGTTCCCTTCAGAGTGCTGGTGCTGCAGGGTGAGGGGGGCGGGGCTTGAGATCCTGCCTGTCGCGTAACCTCCTGACCGAGTGTGATGACGTGTGTGACATATGACATCATCATCGCTCAGGCGACCACGACGATGATGTCATGTGTCATATATGCACGGCGATCAGAGCGCCGTGACCCGTGACCCGTTCCCCCCAAGTGAAGCTCTGGTCTGGTTCTGGTCCGCAGGCATGCCGGAGCCTCCCTTCCCCCAGGACGAGGAGGTGTCCCCCTCCAACCCCTTCCTGGAGGAGGAGGAGTCCGGCCGCCGGGACGCCCGCCCCCTGGAGAGGGCGCTGGACACGCTGATGGTCAACACCTCGCGGCGCTGCCCCAGTGAGTCCGCCCCGCCGGTCGCCGGGTCGCCCGGTCGGACCCCGAGCCTCGCGCTGCTCCTGAGCACGCCTTCCCGTTGGCACCCCCTTGTGGCTGGAGCCGGAGCTGCGCCTCATAGCTGTATCATTTCTGAGCTATGTCATAAACATTTTAAGAGGCCCATGAAATATATGTATAAAAGCGGAACCAGAATCAACTATTTATGTAAGATACAAATTCTGGATGTATTGACTCGGTGGATGCCCGTGTTTTTAATGTTGAGTCTCTCTTAGTTCAGCTCTTCTTTTGAATGGACTTGACAGCTGCAGTAGAAAGGTCAAATAGTGCAGGTTTAACGTGAGTGGCTGTGTTTTCTCAATGGAAGCATCGCGTCACTTCATGTGACCCAAAACCCAAGTCCCCACTCCTGAGACCAGGGAGTGTATTGTCTCCTCAACAATGCTGCTCTGTGGGAAGCCTGAGAATCGGGATTAAGAGACAGACAGACAGACAGACAGACAGACAGACAGACAGACATACTTTAATGATCCCTGTGGGAAATTGCATTTGTTACAATACTCCAGGGAAAAAGAGACAGACACTCTACGTATAGTAGAGTGTTAGAATATATAAATATATAATATAAACCTGTGTAAACAATATACAGTATATGAAGAAATATAAAAACATACATAAATGTACATAGATCTAGGCATACACTATAGAGGTAATAGCATACACAGATTTTTATATTTCTTTATATATATTTCTTGTATATTGTTTACATAGGTTTATATTATATGTTTATATATTCTAACACTCTACTATACGTAGTGTCTGTCTCTTCTTTCTTTTTTTCCCTGGAGTATTGTAACGAATGCAATTTCCCTCAGGGATCATTAAAGTATGTCTGTCTGTATGTCTGTCTGTCTGTCAGTTATGCAGTGAAATGACCAGTTATGCAGTTAGATGACCAGTTATGCAGTGAAATGACCAGTTATGCATTGAGATGACCCGTTATGCAGTGAGATTACCCATTATGCAATGAGATCACCAGTTATGCAGTGAAATGACCAGTTATGCAGTGAGATGACCCGTTATGCAGTGAGATGACCAGTTATGCAGTGAAATGACCAGTTATGCAGTGAGATGACCAGTTATGCAGTGAGATGACCAGTTATGCAGTGAGATGACCAGTTATGCAGTGAGATCACCAGTTATGCAGTGGAAACTAAGATGATAGAGAAGGCGACCGGCTCCACTAATTGACTTGTCTCTGCTGTGGTTTGGCGTTGAAACGCAGGAGCGCTCTGACCACGGTCAGGCTTAACGTGACCTTCTGCTGCCCCTGTTTCACCTCCAGGCACGTTCAACATCTCCAACGTGCGCGGAAAAGTGGCCAAGTTCTGCATTTTCAAGATCGCCTACAGACTCGGGGAGGAAATCATCGGCACCTTCAACTTCTCTGAGGGAGACATCCCCTGCTTACAGGTGTGTGTGTGTGTGTGTGTGTGTGTGTGTGTGTGTGTGCGTGTGTGCGTGTGTGTGTGCGTGCGTGCGTGCGTGCGTGCGTGCGTGCGTGCGTGCGTGCGTGCGTGCGTGCGTGCGTGCGTGCGTGCGTGCGTGTGCGTGTGCGTGTGCGTGTCTGCATGTGCGTTAGAGTGCGGATCGGGCCGGAATGTTCTGTCCGAGCCCGGCCCGCGTCCGACAGAACAGTAACTGAACCCTGTTAGGAAAAATGTTATCTAGCAATGGTACGGTTAGGTTGATCTGACATTCTGAAGAAGGACATAGTGAAGATTACATTCCTCTTGGTGACTCTCTGGAACTTGGAGACATAACATAAAGTGATTGAAGGATACACCTCCGTTATGTCAAATCTGCTTAGTAACATGTAATCTTTATACATTATAAGCCAATCAGAATGGGACACTCCTGTCATGCTGTTCCGATTTGAGCAACTGAGGAAGATTCACACACAAATCTCTTGCTCGATTAAATCCTCTGCTTCTCCTCGTAGGCCTACGAGACCAATAAACAACTTCAGCTTAAACTATATAGAGTTCCTGGCACTTCTTGTTCTTCGGCATCAACAACAATCTCCTCACTATCAAACCCGACCCGAGCCCGACACGCATCAAGCTTTTTATGTACAAACCCGGACATAAAAAGCCTTTTGTTTTCATACTAATTAGATTAGATTAGATTAGATTCAACTTTATTGTCATTGTGCAGAGTACAAGTACAGGGACAACGAAATACAGTTGGCGTTCTAACCAGAAGTGCAAATGAGCGATTAAGGTGCAGGTTGAAATGCAGAAATGCAGAATAAGGTGCAAAATGGAAAAATTGAAAAGTGACAGTGGTTATTAAAATGACGGTAATTATAGATAGTTAACAAAGTGACAAACAGTGCAGATGGAGGTAGTGATCATTGAGGTATTAAACGGTTACTCACAGTGGCATAACATGCAAGTGAAAAGTGTAAAGTGTAAGCAGTATACAATGTGCAAAAAAGTAGTGCAAATAATGGAAGTAAGTGTGCAGGTGGTACAGTAGTGCTCTAGTGCAGTAATGACACATTTACTGTCTGTGTTTATGAAAGCCCGCCTTTATGAAGCAACTGCAAGGCATTTGTAAATGTCAACATGCGCGGTTAAACGTGCTGGTCAATTAAACATTTCAAATCGCGCAGATGTGACTGAGCCCGACCCGAACCCGAGCATCATGTCTAAATATTTGTCCATCCTCTAGTGTGCGTGTGGTTGTATGTTTTGCACACGTGTCTGTGTTGTCAGTCGGTGTTGTTTCGTGTGTCCCAGTACTGTCAGTACTCTGAATTGGATCCTTCATGCTCCGCTCACTACTGTCCGTTTCCGCTGTAAACAACAACGTCTGCTGTTGTTTACAGCGGATCGGGTTTGGTGTTGTCGAGTTATCGCCTCATCTGGTCTGAGTGGGTCGGGGGCTTAAGGGGGCGTCTCGCTCAAAGAGGTGGACCGCAGAGCACGCTAAATCAGACCCGGGGCCCGGGAGTCGGACCCCCCTTAACCCCACCCCCCTTAACCCCGCCCCCCCCTAACCCCGCCCCCTCCACCACCACCAGTACTCGGTGAGCCTGCAGAGCGAGGAGGAGATCCAGCAGCCCTACCAGCGGCGCCCGGGGCAGGCGGTCAGCGTGACGGGCCACGGCCGCCACGTGGAGCCCTGCCTCCACACGGCCTCCAGCCACTTCTCCCTGCCCGTCCCGCTCAGCATCACGCCGGGCTTCAGCACAGACATCGGTACGCTGGGGGGTGGTGCATCAACACTTACTGTGTAACAAGGACAGCACCACCACCACCATCAACACTTACTGTATAACAACAACAGCACCACCACCACCATCAACACTTACTGTGTAACAACAACAGCACCATCATCAACACTTACTGTGTAACAAGGAATGCACCACCACCACCATCAACTCTTACTGTGTAACAACAACAGCACCATCATCAACACTTACTGTGTAACAACAACAGCGCCATCATCAACACTTACTGTGTAACAACAACAGCACCATCATCAACACTTACTGTGTAACAAGGACTGCACCACCACCACCATCAACTCTTACTGTGTAACAACAACAGCACCATCATCAACAACTCTCCACCATCAACACTTATAACAACAGCACCACCATCAACTCTTACTGTATAACAACAACAGCACTTATGCAACATCAACACTTATAACAACACCACCACCACCACCACGGTGGTGGTGGTGGTGTTGTTATACAGTAAGTGTTGATGGTGGTGGTGGTGCTGTTGTTATAAGTGTTGATCTGGTCTGTGTTTTCATGCCCGTAAATGTGTTGCAATACTTTTTAGATGTTTACTCCTTTTCTGGGGGGCGGCTTTTGTTGATATGAAATTGCAGTGAGAGATCTAATGTCTAATGATCTAATGATCTCTATCAATTTTTTAATTTAAAAATATATATATATTTTCAAAATTCTGTTCATTATGAAGTAAGTTGTGGTCCGTTAGTGTGCCGGTGCTCATCGTTAACGTGATGAGATACACCTGTTTTCCCCCCCTGCTGTTACACCTGTGTGGTGGAGATCTTGTTCCCATATCCATACTTCCATGAGTACACTTAAACGTAGTACACTATCCGCACTCACTAAGTGTGCAGATGGAACCTGTGGTGCACTTACCGGAAATGACTGATCAGCTGCGCGGCCGCGTCACCCACCAAACACACGTGAATCCATTACGCCCCACTGACGTCTGGCCGTTTTGAAACTGAGCGCGGCTCAGCTTGGCTCCGCCTCTTCCACTACCTAGCTAAGATGACTGTCGTTGAGTATGGATAGTGTACACCGTTGCACACTCAGCGTACCAACCGTTTTGAGGGCAACATCCGGGTCCTTTCAGTACACTTCTTTTCGCCGCGAGCCTAATCGGAACACCCTACGTACTCAAACTAAGTATACTAAGTACAGGAAGTATGGATATCGGAACACGGCCTCATTGTTGGTGAGGGGCTCAGGCAGTGTGGCGTGTGGTTGTACTCAGGGTTCAGGCTTCATGTTGACCTGTGTGCTGTCACTCCCACAGTCACCCTGAGGTGGCGCCTCCACTTTGAGTTTGTCACCGCCGGGGAGCCCATGGAGCCGCCCACCGTCACGCAGAACCAATCGGAGTCCGCGGTTTGGAAGGGGGCGGAGAACGTGGACGTGGACACCTTCAGCTGGGACCTGCCAATCAAAGTGCTGCCCACCAACCCGGCGCTGGCGTCGTACATGTCCCAGTTTACCGGGACCAACTGCATTAACATCTGACGCTTTGCCGCGTTTTCATTGGTTGACGGCTTGAGTTGTGAACTTATGCAAAGTTTTTTCCATTTCCATGCAATGGTGTGAACTGAACTGTGTGCTGATATATATATATATATATATATATATATATTTTTTTTTTTTTGGTTTTCATGAAATAAGCTGTAGGCATTCCAGAGAGCAATGCAAATGTTTGATATTGTATATGCAGAATTGGTGGATTGACTTTATATGGATGCAACGTGTTTATTTTCGTCTCTTTTTGTTCCAGTATTTCAACCTGTGATTTCCAGTCCCTTTAAAACCAGATCTTCCTTTAGGCTGATGGAGAGAAGCAGTGCACAAGGCAGTGAACATTGTTCTCATTTGACACTCTGTTCATTTATTGTTGGTTTGACTTTATTTGCAGCACACTAACACTGTGTTTCCACTTTGTTTTTATCTTTATGCAATGGATTTCCACTGTTATGTAGGCCTGGCTTTATTTCACAGCGGCTGTACGAACAACGAATGAAATAAACATTGGTGAGATTTTGAGGAACGGGTGGGAAGTATTTCTTCACACACAAAAGTCAGTTTTAAAGCACTTTATTTGGAGATTAATTGAATTGCAGTACATCAAGTACAACAGAAATTGTTACATATATTAAGTGGTATATCTGACGTGAACATGCTGGTATTTACAGTAGTGCTTAGGCGATCGTGATAGATTGTACATTGAATTGTTATAGTGAAGCATCGTGGATTTTAAAACCGACAGAAAAAAGTGCTGCTCAATTTCTTGAGTAAGGATATACTTCCATTTTCAGTTCTTACCCATCTCAACACACACATCCAGCCTACACATAGCATTAAATCATAAAAGTGTATAGTAACAAGTTGTGAAAGAATCTAGCATCCCGATGTAGCAAGCTTTTGGACAATTTAAGGTGCACTGCACATAAATTGGCCCACAAACCATAAATCTGTTACAAAAAAATCATTCACTTGAGCAGCATTTGGTTGTACATTCTTCCCATATTCCCCTATTAAAGTGAAGGTAAAACATTGCTTGGTTTAGTTTTAACAGTCTACAGACCCGTATAGTAATAATAGTATATTTTTTATACGCTCTTGATGTGAAAAGGTTCCAGACCACATGGAGTACGTGTCTTTGCCCGTAGTGGTGTCCCATCGCCCGGTGGTGGTGGTGGTGGTGGTGATGGGGGGCTACGCTGGCCTGCTACTCCCCCAGCTTCAGTGCTCCGTGGCTGGGGTCCAGCAGGTGGTTCTCCCCCGGGCTGCAGGGAAGACGGGGGTCCGCCGTCTGCACCAGGGACACTTTGCACGTCAACGCGTCCACACGCACCTCACACCCCGCGGGGAAGTCGACCGGCCGATGCACCCTGGAGGAGGAGAGCAGGCACAGCACAGTCAGAACCAGTAGCATGTAACACAGGAGACAGAGAGAGAGAGGGACCGATGGATGGAGAGATACAGAGAGAGAGAGAGAGAGAGAGAGATACAGAGAGAGATGGATGGATGGAGAGATAGAGAGAAAGATGGATGGATGGAGAGATACAGAGAGAGAGAGAGATGGATGGATGGAGAGATACAGAGAAAGCGATGGAGAGATACAGAGAGAGAGAGAGATGGATGGATGGAGAGATACAGAAAGAGAGATGGGTGGACAGAGGAAAGTGATAAACAGATAG
>JAXIVH010000062.1:1006270-1051270 GCA_036785325.1 Urophycis tenuis | reverse complement strand
TGACGTGACCTCTGAACCCCTGGATCTCCACTGTTCCCCCCGGGAGTGTGTTGTTGACGTGACCTCTGAACCCCTGGATCTCCACTGTTCCCCCCGGTGACCCTGTGTTTCCACAACCCTCAGGCTTCATGCAGTTTGTCCAGTCGGTCCCTGTAGCTGAGGTGTTGGCGACAGAGGGGAACATCCAGGTGAGGAGGATGATGTCTGTTGCATTGTGGGTGCAGGAGAGCAGAGAGATTGTGATAAACGTCTGGTTTGTTTATTTCAGTGATTTTTTTTTTTTTTTTTTTTTCGACCCCAACATGCAAACCCTTTCCCACAGCAATACAGGGTGGACATGTTATGATACAGGACATGGTTGACTAATCACATCACATCTGATGTCTGTTGTGTTCCTCTTCCTCCAGAGCTTCTTCAGGAGGTACGCCCCCAGTGAGAAGGGTCCGTACGGCATCAGCCCCGAGGTGATGGACACCTACGTCAAGAGCTGCGGTCAGTACCAGAACCAGAACCAGGGGACCGGGCACAGCCCTGGCTCCAGGTCTTTGTAATGCTGAAGGGTCCCGGCAGGATTCAGACCTTCAACCAGAATTATTATAGGAACTTATTTAAAAGGGTAAAGGAGGCATTTAGCAGACCCTTTTGTCCAACGCGATTTACAATCAGTACATTTGTATGGTTCGACATGTGGACAGTTGGAGGAGGAGGAGGATCAAGGGGATCGAACCGCCGACCCTACGGTTGGTGGACGACCCGCTCTGTCCACCCGCTCTATCTACTGCCGCCCCATTTGCCACCCTATTTATCACTCAGACCCACATTTCAGTGACGTTTTGCAACATCACACTGCAATGCGTGAATTCATGTGCAACGTGATGAACTCATATGCTCCGCCCCCTTCTCCCCGTCCAGCTGGATACTGCGTCATCACGTACATCCTGGGCGTCGGCGACAGACACCTGGACAATCTACTGCTCACCAAGACGGGTAAGGACCCAGACCTCCTGCTGCCCTGAGCCCACAGCGACCTGGCCGCGCTGTCCAGACGTTAGCCTGCCCCCACCCGGGCAACGAGTTCATCAGCTGTTAGCCTCCACCCCCCCCATACATGTGTGACATCAAACAATTACACTACAAACAGCAACCTTATTCACCTCTCACATCACATCCTTGACCCCCTCCTCCTCCACCTCCATCCCCCCCCCCCAGGCAAGCTGTTCCACGTGGACTTCGGCTACATCCTGGGCCGCGACCCCAAGCCTCTGCCTCCGCCCATGAAGCTCAGCAAGGAGATGGTGGAGGGCATGGGGGGCATGCAGAGTGAGCAGTACCAGGAGTTCAGGAAGCAGTGCTACACCGCCTTCCTCCACCTCCGGAGGTACACACCAGAGGAACCCGACCCGGGACCCGACGGGCCGGGCCGGGTTCGGACTAATATGTAGACATGATGCTCGGGTTCGAGTCGGGCTCGGTCACATCAGCGCGATTTGAAATGTTTAATTTACCTGCGCGTTAACCCGGGCATGTTGTGCTAAAGAAAAAAGCTTGATGCCTGTCGGGCTCGGGTCAGGTTCGGTTACTGTTCTGTCGGACGCGGGCCGGGCTCGGACAGAATATTCCAGCTTGATCCGCACTCTAGTACACACACACACACACGCACACAGGCACACACACAGTGATGACTCAGGCCGGCCCACGGGCCAGAACAGCACGGGGTCCGGTCCATATGGTCCGCGGCCCAAACAAGCCCCCGCAGGCTTGATTTGGATGAAGGGTTTGCACGTGGGCCGAACCGAGGGGGGGCCCGGCGCGAACAAAACACACCACACATTCCTGTGTCGTTTCTGTGAAGAACAACTCGGTGAAGACGTCACCCCCCCCCCCCTTCTTCATCTGAACCCCCGTTTCCATGGCTCGCGCCCGGGGCCAAACGGCGGACAGATTTAGCCCCCCTGGGGTCCGCGCTCCCCACTGAACGGAGTCGTCATGGCCGACGGCAAAGGAGCTGTAAGCAGCGCGCGTGTTGCCTCCATGTCCCTGGCTCACGGACTCACACCCCTAAAGCCGTTGGTGGGGGTCTTGCTCCCTTCTAGGGGGGGGGCTGGGGGGGAGGGGAACCACGCCAGGCCCAGTCAGCCCCTGAGAAGCAGCTGCAGCCATTCAAACGCATGCGTAGCCCAGACGTGAAGACAAAGCGACCCTTGACCCCTCCCGTCTCCCCCGTGTTTTTTTCTCCCCTCGAACCCCAGGTACTCCAACCTGATCCTCAATCTGTTCTCCCTCATGGTGGACGCCAATATCCCCGACATCGCCCTGGAGCCAGACAAGACCGTCAAGAAGGTGAGGCCACGGAGTCCCGCCTCCAGGGTTTGTCTGCAGGAACACATTGGTCCCACAAAGCGCCAATCACTCAACACTATGCTCCGGCCCACTTCCTGGTTTCAGGTGCAGGACAAGTTCCGATTGGACCTCTCTGACGAGGAGGCGGTCCACTACATGCAGAGCCTGATTGACGAGAGCGTGGGAGCGCTGTTCGCCGCCGTGGTGGAGCAGATACACAAGTTTGCCCAGGTAAGTGACGCCTCTCTCAGTGCAGTAAAGACAACAGAAACAGCACCCCCTGTGGGGGTGATGGGTCACTGCCATTTCTCGCCAGACGTCGTCGCTCCGCATACAAAACAAGTATTTGGGCAATATTCTTCTTCTTGTCTATTGGTCAGATTTTAATTTTAAGGGGTTGTTTCTCTTTGAAATATCATTATCTAGCCTTTGAGTTAAGTCTGAAGTGACTGGGGTAATGCTGACCATTGAAAACAGAAACGGCTCCACTGTATCGTCCATTCATCAACATTTAAGTGTCTTCACTCGCGTTGGCAGGTCCACAACAACACCCACGACTCACGGCTTCCCGAGCCCTCTTGAAATGTGTGTTTTTGTGTCTCTTTAACTTTTAGTACTGGCGCAGGTGAGATGGACGCGTGGAGGGGGGGGCTGAGACAGGGCCGTTGCCATGGACACGCAGGGCGGCAGCGGGGCCTGCGCTGGGTCCTAGAGACGACAAGGAATGCACTTCCTGCCTTTTTACTGCAAAATGAAATGAAATACGAGGTCAAAGATGAATGCCCTTGTTTTAACTGTGTTTGTATATAAACTGTATATTGTTGATATATGAATTAAAACAAAGGCCAAATAAAAGTGTATTATTAGAAAAAAAAAAACTCCCATTTCCTTATGTTTGCTTGCTGTGTAGAAGAAGAATATCTAAATATCTTTGCTATAACAGTCCCTTTATACGAATCCCGATGCAAGGAGACAGAGAGGTGAGGGCCGTCCGTTCCACGCCGACCCGGGACCTTAGGCACGATGCTCCCGTGTTCTGGCCGTGTGACTGGAGATCAGCGGAGGTTTGTTCTGCTGTTCCGGTCCATCTGAGACCGAGCCTCGCTGGGGGCAGGGAACAGGGGGGGGGGCTGACTCAGTGTTTCCAGTGCAGTTTCAGTCCTGTTGCTGTTGTATCGAAACACGCGCGCTGCCTTTTAAGGATCAAATCGTGTCGATGAGTGCAGGTCTATAGTACTGTCCAAAGAGAGCGTATTCCATCTCCCAGTTTCATCGGTACTTATTTTCATTTTCATTTTCATTATTTGACGGCCTGTGACATTTTGACATCATTGTTGACGCGCCTGCAACAAAACGCGGAGCTCTGTCTTTGGAAACCCTGTACTGTAGCCATAAAAGCTTAGATACTAAAACAAAATCTGCAAACAAGTGATGGACTTATAGTATTGTCAGTTTAATAGCTAAACCAACGTTAGCAGTTCTACATGAGCTGTCAGATGTATTTGTAGCGAACTGAGTCACAAGATAAACGCATTTATCCACCACAATCCAACTCTCAGGAACGACAAAGCGCACACCGCTCCCCTTTTCAAGCCAACGTGTTGCGATAGGACAAGCAGAGACCTGACCAAGGAAAGACCTCCAGCAGCAACCGACACAGCTGTACCAACAGCATCACAGGACGGCCAAGAGGAGCTATTCTTATCCCCATCCTCCCGGAGCGGAACCGGCCCCTGGCCCGCTGCAGGTGACTCATCATCTCACTCCAACATCTTGCTTTATAAACAATATTGTATATATCCGCCCCGCGTACGCACGCACACACACACACACAGTAGGCAGTACGCTCCGTGCGTAAACGCGCAATACATTTCAACGGGAGGTCCGTATAGCGGCTCCTCTCCGGGCGGAGATGTACGTCGTTGGCTGGATGTGGGGACGTTTCTAAGAAGAGAGGATACACGAGCCTCCGAGCGGCTCCCTCCGTTAATGTTGTGGAGAAAGTGCAGCAGCAGCAGAACGCGGAGGCGGACGCCCGGACGCGCGCCGCGCTGGAGGACGGAGGATAACGCGGTGAACGGAAAGTGCCAACGCTGAGTCCTCCCCGCCTCGCCAAACTCCCAAATAGGTTTCAATGACGAGAACAAACAAACTGTTAGTCATGATCCTTGAAATGCACAGCGGGAGCTTATAATTCGTCTCATTTGGTTTTGGTTTGGGGTTCTGGGATTGGACCGCCCCGAACACCCCCGGCGCCCCGTCCCGTCCCCAGTGGAGCGAGGCCACCGGGCAGATTTAGTGAGCTCCGGGCCAATGTGATCATCGTCCACATACACAGAAACATCTCATCCTGGGATTGATAAAATAAACACCTTCTACCCTGCTGCAGCAGGGCCTCTACCGCTGGCCAAACGACGGCCCTTTATGGTCAGCGACGTGACTCGGGGAGAAAAAAAAGTACCCCCAGAATTGTTGATATGCAATTGCGGGACATTGCAGCGTCAGCATTCTGTAGTCATTATCACAGAGAAATTGGGTGAATGGTAAATGGCCCGCAGTTATACAATGCTTTTCTTACCCCCAGCCACCTCACAGCGCTTAACGGTGTATCTGTGGAGTAAGACTTTAGGTGCCTTGCTCAACAAAGTGAACAAGCAGCCCTGCTCCATACGCCAACGGATCCGCACTGAAGCACAACGCTGCATTAACACACTCTCAAAGCGGGTGCGTGTGGACGGTGTCGGTCACTCCGCTAAACGATTGTCCCCCCAGCACCCATCAAGTCCCCCGCATTGTCCGCTACGAGGCGCACGAGTTCCAAACGTCCATGTGATCACTTCCTGATTCCTTCATGTCCGATTGATCCACGTCCCCAGAGAGACGCGAGATGCTTCACGTCAATGTCCCGAAATGTCCTTTGCTCCATTATAGGTAACCTTTGATCCATCCACCAATCCAGTCCTCCTCGCAGACTGTGGAATCATGAGAAGAAAACAGAACAACGTGATTTCAAACCAACATCAATTAACACAGCGGTAAGTAACAGCGGCAACCTCGGTACCTTGTGTCTTAGTACTTAGCATCATCACTTATGCAATTCCCCACAGAGATCATTAAAGTATTTCTGTCTGTCTGTCTGTCTGTCATATGCCAGACAAGTTTTATACTAGCAATGGTTCACCTAGCAATTGGAATGCTTGAAACTTGTTCTGGTGACTTTCTTACTGTATTCACAGCAATGAAATGTTTCACCTTCTTATGACAAATGTACTCTTTGTAAGTCGCTTTGGACAAAAGCCTCTGCTAAATGCCCTCAATGTAAATATAAATGGACCCAATTAGCCTCCAATCGGGAAGTGCAGTAACCCGGTTTCTCCAGAGTGTGTGCTCTTGTACACGTTGGTTTATGACCGTGTGGGTAACTCCTGAATGGAGCGAGGACCTCGGTCGCGTCAACACCATTGGTTCAATACTACACCGGGCTTCAGGCGACGCTGCCCCTCACGCTCAGATAAGCGCCCCGCAGTCCGGGCCATCCAGGAGCTCCAAGTGGACGTCACATGGGTCCAGGTCACATGGGTCCAGGTCGCATGGGTCCAGGTCACATGGGTCCAGGTCACATGGGTCCAGGTCACATGGGTCGGGGCCGGGAAGCGAGGCCGGTGGCGTTGGTGTGAGCGTCGGGGCGTCCTTGGGCAGTGCCTGAACAGAATAACCGGGAGCAGAGAACAAGAACAACA
Source organism: Urophycis tenuis (assembly GCA_036785325.1). Taxonomy (NCBI): domain Eukaryota; kingdom Metazoa; phylum Chordata; class Actinopteri; order Gadiformes; family Phycidae; genus Urophycis; species Urophycis tenuis. The sequence goes on along the minus strand of JAXIVH010000062.1, from coordinate 1,045,190 downwards.
CCGCTAAAAGTGAGCCGATGGAGACGGTCCCCACGGCGACCGTGGGACGGGCCGCCCTGGTACGTGACACCGGGGGCGGGGCCGCTGGTACGTGACACCGGGGGCGGGGGCCGCTGGTACCTGCGCCTTGGGCTGGCTGTCGGGCGCGGCGGCGGCGGCGGCCTGCCTCTGGGTCTTGAGGGCAAACAGGATGAGGATGGGCGCCATGACGACCGAGCACAGCGCCACTCCCAGCAGCAATGGTGGCAGCCCTGTTAGAGTGGTACACACACACACACACACACACACGCACAGGCACACACGCAAAGGCACACATGCACCACACACACACACACACACACACATACATACACACACGCACACATACACGCACACACACATACGCACACGCACACAAACACACACATCCAATCAGCAAGAGGGACGCACAGACGAGGCTGAATCATCACATGACTGAACGGTGATCATTCCAGATGTTGGGGGTTTTCCCAGTGCAACAATCTCAGGTCAGCGAGTCAACCCCCCCCCCCCGTCACCCCCCTCAGGTATGACCCCCCTGGGGTCACCTGCACAGGCGGCCCACCTGGACGGGGCTCACCTGGGCGGGGCTCACCTGGGCGGGGGCTCACCTGGGCGGGGCTCACCTGGGCGGGGCCCACCTGGGAGGGGGTCCGTCTCCACGCAGCGCGGGGCGGACGGCGGCGAGGGCCGCCATGGCGTAGGAGGGGAAGGAGAAGTTGGCCACGGCGCAGTAGGACTGCCCCGGGTCCAGGCCCAGGAAGTCCACGTGGGAGACCAGCTCCTGGGTCCAGACCGTGCGCCTCTGACACAGCAGCACATCACAAGGACCATGTGGACCACTGGACAACACTGCACAATACTTATAGGCACTCGCACTTTACTCCTGCACATCTGTATTTTATATATATATTACAGCTGCTTCCATCAAAGCTCAAGTACAACCCTCCAGTTTATGTGTGATGTAAATACTTACATTCTTTCAGTATGCACTTTATATTCCTACAATGCTGCTACAAATCATTCTCCATTGCTGCTCTTACTATAATTCTGTACTTACTGTATTTTATTTTATTTAACTGTTTTACATTTACATTTACATTCAGGGCATTTAGCAGACGCTTTTATCCAAAGCGACTTACAAAGAGTACATTGCTTATAAGAAGGTGAAACATTTCATTGCTGCTAATACAGTAAGAAAGTCACCAGAACAAGTTTCAAGCATTTCAATTGCTAGATTAACCATTGATAGTATACAACATCTCTGACTAAGTGACAAGTTACAAAGAGTGATTAAAGTGCCAAGACGTACAACAAATAAGAGCATGAGGGGAGGGTTATGCAGGGTTCAGGTGAACTCTTCCGGAAGATGTGGAGTGACTCTGCAGTCCTGACATTGGCAGGGAGCTCGTTCCACCACTACGGTGCCAAAATGGAGAAGAAGTTTTCTTTGATTTTCCTTCCATGTTGAAACGGGCCTCATCCAATACATTGTACAGTATGACTATAAGTGATGCTGCACACGTTTCCCCTGACACCTGTCAGGGGAAACGATGCCATAGAGACTCACTGTCGCTTGGCACAGAATATACAACGTGAAGGGAGAGTTTATTTCTCTCTGTTTGCCAGCTCTGCAGTGATCATGCACATGGAGATACCGTGGTTCTGCTTTGGTTTTTGTTCATGTTAACAGAAGGCTGAAGTTTGGAGAGAGGAACTTTCCTGTTGAAAGAGGATTAACCGTCTGCTCTGTTGTGTATGTTCTACTTATGGAGACACATCTGGGGCCAGAGGTGCGTTCTGCGTTGGCCTAAATCTTTGTCACCCCGGCTAAGAATATCTGCCCATCTCCCCACGCTCCACTTTACAGCGGAGCGTGGCCTAAATGGAAGCAGAGAAGTCCAAAGCAGGTTGATGCAGGGAATGCGTAGCAAACCAAAAGTCCTGTCATGAAATAACCAGAAAAGAAAGAGGCTATAGGTATTACCTGGTATTACCATAGGTATTAACTGAAATAATCCAACATCCAAAAGCCAACATACAACAGTGACGCCCGTGTATGAGCAGGCTGGTCACGTCGGGCCGATACCTTGTGGTCGGAGGGATTCCGTTGGTTGTACACCGTCACTGAGGTCCAGGGGTCGATTAGTTCCGAGAGAGGGCAGCAGATCCCCCGAGCGCACCTCCTGTTGGCCGCACAGGGGAACTGCACCCGCACCCGCAGCCGGTCGCCGTCCAGAGACAGGGAGACCGAGGGAGCGCTGAACTCTGGTGAAAGGGACGCGGACGTTTGTGGTGTGTGTGTTGTACGATTCGTTGCAAGATTTGTGGGCAAAAATATTAACTGTGAATACGAACAATTTGATCAGAATTACGCACAACTAATCAAATAAGAAGCCAAGGCGTATGGGCATAATTACGGGATATTGTTTTCGTTACGTGTAATACTGCATATTCACAATATAGACAAGGCTAGCCATGGACGTTTTAGACCCTTTATGCATCAGAATTGTGTTTGTCCTTCAGCGGCTCCTGCACTGACCGAAGTCGCTGTAGTCGAACTTGAGCGGCTCGCTCCACGCTGTGGCCGGGGAGCCGTCACGGACGCCCAGACGGATCATGTGGTACAGGTCAAAGTGGGAGAAGGCCTGGGAGAGCTCACAGCTCTGGGAGGAGATCCACACGCACCACGCCACGTCCTTCCAGGGATCCCTGTGATGCCGCACACACGGAATGGCTACGGCACACTCACTCGCACGCAGAAACACAAAGCCTGGACGTGGACACGCGACGGGTTGTAATTACGCACACGGGACGGATACGCACAGACGATGTGTGGCATGTTGTAATCATTGCATAACTAGACAGAAAGTAACGGATGGTTAAAGTACTACACTATAAAGTTTTAGCGGGCCTATTTGCCTACAGAGACCTCATAGGAACTTATACGGCCTGTCTGGTGATAATGGGCAGACTTAAATTAAATCACAATTCACGTGGCCATATGAAATATTATGAATGACTTCCAATAGGTCCTACATTTTAGTGTCGTTCCGTCTGTAAGCCCAGGCCTACTTATTTGGTTTTGGTTATATTGATAAAAGAAACGCATCACTGTCAATGGGTAATTGATACATGGGGGGGGGGGGGATAAGGGATAGATGGCGTGCAAATGTGCGTAAACACGAGGCTCACCCTTGCGTCTTGGTCTGCACCGTGTACTCGGCATTAGGGCTGGCGCCGGACAATCCACAGCAGGAGGCATCCTAAGTCCAGGGAATCCACCGTGGTGCGGCACAGTGAACCAGCAGCCGTCCCTATTTGCGGGTCTGGGGAGTTAGTCCGCAGGAAATCACCACGCCAAAATAGCCCACATAGACGCCGTGTGTACACACCGGTGTATGAATGAACCTGCACTCAATTAGCAATTAACAGTGCAAATGGTCATGATAGGCATAGGCATATTTATCGTGAATATACATATTTTTTACGCACGGTTTCAGCTCAGTACACTGTTTTTACGCACGGTTTCAGTACATTTCGTGTTCACGTTGAGGACACTGGTTTCCCTCAATATGAGGCAGTAGGCCAATTACACTCACCAGTAATGAGCAGGGCTAAGGTGAAGCACAATCCCGTCCGCGCTCCCGGTCGGACATCCCAGTTCAGCGCCATGAATACCTGTCTGTTACCTGTCTGCTGCTGCTGCTGCTGCTGCCGCTGCAGAGAGACACGCCTCCCGGCGAGGTGAGAGCACCCGTAAACCAGGAAACCGTCCGAAACGAAACCCTGGTGAAATGTGAACGCGGGATGCGTCAGGTGGGATCCGGCGGCATCTGATCTGATGAGATGCCGGGACGTGTGCGCGCGGGGGGGGCTGATATGAGGACGTGATTGGTGCGCGGATGTTTAGTAAGAGGGTGGGGGGGGGGGGGGGGGGGGGTATAAGCGCCTTACAGCCTACAGGACACAGAGCAAATTGTCAAATTAAGGTTCAACTCAGGATTAGTCTGCAGGTCTTTCACAGCCATGAGAAGCCAAGGACACTTTTTCTGTTTTGATATATTTGGAGGCGAAAATGGACATGAATAAATCTGAAAACAATGGCATTTAGAGTCTTTATTTGTATTCTTTATTTAATTACAACTTTAATTACAACTTTTACTGTACATCTCGTGGGCAGTATATCATTCACCTTATAAAGAAACTGAACGGACCTCAAGGCTTGTATTCTCTCTCCATCCAGAACATGGTCGATGAACATGAACAGTCCTCCACAGTGTTAATACCAGGTACTGAATGGACCTCAAGGCTTGTATTCTCTCTCCATCCAGAACATGGTCGATGAACATGAACAGTCCTCCACAGTGTTAATACCAGGTACTGAATGGACCTCAAGGCTTGTATTCTCTCTCCATCCAGAACATGGTGGATGAACATGAACACTCCTCCACAGTGTTAATACCAGGTACTGAACGGACCTCAAGGCTTGTATTCTCTCTCCATCCAGAACATGGTCAATGAACATGAACAGTCCTCCACAGTGTTAATACCAGGTACTGAACGGGACCTCAAGGTGCAACACAGCTGGCGCTCAGTGTGTCCATGATGAAGGCATAGAGCTGCTTGGTTAGTTCTGGGGACACAGGTTCGAGTCCAGCTAAGGTTGGCTTCATGACCGCCCCCCCCCCCCCCCCCCCCCCCCCCCCACAAACCTTTAGCTGTTACTTAATTGTTTGACTTCTAAGTCATGTGTCACGGTGGTGCAGTGGATAGAGCTGCCTGTGAATCTGTAGACACGGGTTCGAATCCCCTGGTGAGCCGTTTGTTGGCTCTTCTGTAACTAACGATGTCATGTGATTTTGATGTCAAGTATAACCTTCGCTGCTGTCGTAGACTGGCCCTTGTGGCACAACGGTTAGAGCAGTTGGTTTCTGGGCTCTGGATCTGGAGAGCCTGGTTCAAGTCCCAGGCTGTGCACCACCTCCCATGACATCAGCCAACAGCTCACTGCAGTGCACACAGTCAGGGGGCCAGCTCACCCCCCCCCCCCCCCCCCCCCAAACACCTAGCTGTTGACTAAACTTCCAAGTCAAGTGAGACAATGGCAGTGCAGAGGATAGAGCTGCTTGTGAACGGTTCTGTAGACACAGGTTCCTGCGGAACCTGTGTCTACAGAAGCGTCTTGTGAACAGTTCTGTAGACACAGGTTCCACAGGAACCTGTGTCTACAGAGCTGGACGCGTCCCACAAAGCATCACAATTCTGTTTGTTGGCTCCTTGCAATTTTAATGGTATTGTAGAAAAATATTTCCTAAATGTCATCTCACTTTTTAACAACAGTGTCTTCAGTAAGAGAGCTGTACCCTACTTGTTCTGTGTTGGGCTCTCATCCCCACCTACCTACTCAGCCACTCACTCAGACATTCACATGGGAATAGATGGATTAACTAATTCATTTACATTTAGCAGACACTTTTATCCAAAGCAATTTACAAAGCCTCTCATCCATTCACCCAGACATTACCCTTGGCAGGAATTGAACCCCTGTCCTTCAAACAGTGTGTAGCAGCTCTCTCAACTGCACCATGGGCACACTTACCAGGACTCTGCAAGAGGTTCCCCTGTACGGTACGGAGAAAGGAGTCAAAGTGTAGAATAGACTTCACAATTCAACGTGTCTTTGTAAAGAGTCAATAATCCAAAGGCAGATTGCAGCACATGTTTCGACAGTGCTGAATACATAATGTCAATTCATCTATTGTGAATAAGCAGTAGCCTGAACAGGGACTTGAACCCTGGACCCTCAGATTAAAAGTCTGATGCTCTACCAGCTGAGCTACCCAGGCTTCATGAAGATGTCAGATGGTTGTATCTTATGATGAGAATTTATTTAAGTTTCCATGAAAGCAGCCCTGATATCTGTGAGGACTCCCATGCCTCAGGGTAGGTCCTTCTCATCTGCATGACTTTGTATCGTCAGGGGAATTCAAACAGAGCGCTTAGTGAGAGGCACCGGGATCGATGCCTGCATCCTCCAATCTACTGCATTCTTCAGCATGTCACAATATTCTCCCTTTCAACTGAAGTTAATCGGCCTCTGCTTTGTTGCCAACCATGACCTTTGAGAGTTTTAACTATTGAATGATAATAAAGAGAAACATACTCTCAATTGTAACTTCAGACAAAGCCTTGGCCGTTTTCTCTGCTGTCCAGTAGACAGAGCTGCCGTTCATCAGCCCTGCAGACCCGGGTTCAAGAGCTGTGTCACTGGAAACAGAATGTGAATTGTTATGTCAGTTATAACCTCTGACCTCCCTATTCCATGACCTCCACTGGCTTCCTGTAGTGGCTCGCATCAAAAACAAGATGATGCTACTAGCCTACAAAGCCGTTAATGGAACTGCCCCTACCGAGTGTACCCTCCAAGCGTTGGTGAAACACCACGCCCCTGCTAGAGCACTCTGCTCAACTACCTCAACTGGTCGACTGGTACCTCCATCACTAAAAGGAGGAAAAGATTGGATGGCGAAATCTCAACTCTTCTCCGTTTTGGCACCACAGTGGTGAAACGAGCTCCCTGCCAAAGTCAGGAATGCAGAGTCACTCCACAAAAAAACAAAACAAAAAAAAACCCTCATGCTCTTATTTGTTGTACGTCTTGGCACTTTAATCAATCTTTGTAACTTGTCACTTAGTCAGAGATGTTGTATACTAGCAATGGTTAACCTATCAATTGAAATGCTTGAAACTTGTTCTAGTGATTTTGTTACTGTATTAGCAGCAATTAAATGTTTCACCTTCTTCTGACAAATGTACTCTTTCAAATGTACTCTTTGTAAGTCTCTTTGGATAAAAGCGTCTGCTAAATGCCCTCCATGTAAAAGTAAATATCAAGTGTCTCTGTGGTTCAGTGGCCAGAGATGCTCCTCATCTGTGCTGCAGACCTCGGCTCAGGTACCACCACTGCTGTGTTTGGAGAACATTGTGGGGAATTGTGATGTCAACCACAACTCAGCCGGTATGGAGTTGAAAAAAAAAAAAATAATAAATTTTAATTGTTTTTTTACTACATTTTAATAATATTGTTTTTTATACTGTATTTGTATAAATAAAGTTGTTCTATTCCATTCTATTCTGGACACTTCCTGCAGCCCCACCTGTGTTTGACCAGCCGGGGTCAAGGGTCAAGGGTCACCGAGCCCGGCCGCGGCCAACCCGGAGCCACACCCGCTCCTCCCAGTGACCCCCCCCCTCACCGGGAAGTGGGGTGGCGGGGCGCGGGTGTGAGTCCCTTACAGCCAGCAGGACCAGGAGTGAAGGTTCAGCTCTGGAGTCTGCAGGTCTTCACAGCCCTGTTACAGGGACACTTCTGCTGGCTGACATTTTGGTAGGCGTAAACGAACATGAATAAATCAGAAAAAAACAAATGGCATTTAGATTCTATAGCCTTTATTTAATTACAACTTTAAATAACAATCTGTACATCTCGTGGAAATAACAAAGGTCTCTGACCGTTCTTTCGTTCGCAAAATAACTGCGAATCTGTAGCGATAACAAAGGTAATACAAGTGCTCACCAGCCAACCTGGAGAAATGATACAGCAGAAACAGAAATAAGAGGAAGAGGAAGGGGCCTCACGCACACCTTCATCACCATCACCATCGCGGGACATCTCGTGGGCAGTACATCCATTCACCTCATAAACTAAACCAGACCTCCACGCTTCCTCTCTCCAAACAGAAGGTCAGTGAACATGAACCAACCTCCCCGGTGCTAATACCAGAGGACCGGGCCAGTGACCAGAGGTGCACCGCGGGGGGGGGGGGGGGGGCGACACAGCTGGAGCTCAGCGTGGTCTGCCGCTGTGCCCGCCCCCTCACCATGCCCCGCCCCCTCATTGTGCCCCCCGGTCTCCTCTTCATCGCTCGGCTCGCTCAGCAGTTTTACAGCACGGGGGAACATTCAGGTATTCGGCCATTTTGTTTTTTTCTTAATTATTATTTTTTTTTTTCCCCTGTTTTTTTTTTTTTACGAGCGTTTTCATCTTCATGCGGACGCACGCGGCGAGCAGCCGTGCGTCTCCCGTCTCCCGGGGCGACCGTGGCGACTGTGGCGCCCCTCGCCCAGCAGAGGGCGCCACAACGCCACCGACCCACCGCAAACCTAACGAGCAGCCCACGCGCACAACCTAAGTTATACGACGTCCCCGTTTCCCTCCCGCCCTCCCTCCCCCCCACCCTCTCTCTCTTCCTCTCTCCCTCCCTCCCCCCACCCTCCCTCCCTCCCTTCCTCTCTCTCTCCCTCCCTCCCTCCCTCCCTCTCTCTCTCCCTCTCTCTCCCCCCCCCCCCACAGAGCTCTGACTCTGGGCTCCACATGGGGAGGAGAGAGAGAGAAGCGGGTGGGAGTGCTCAGTCGGTCAGTCCATCAGTCGGGCCGACCCCGGGGGGTCCGGCACCAGACTGTGACCCCCCTGGTCCTCCAGGGAGCCCCTGGGTAATAGGTAGTGATGGGGGGGGGGGGGGGTGTATTGCTGGGTCAGAATCAGTGCAAATATCTCAAGGAGAGTCACCAGAACCACTCGGGACGGCAGAGGAGTGTCTGTGGTGTGGGAGGGACGGGGGGGAGGAGAGAGGGGGGGGGGGGGGGAGGGGGCGGTCCCTATGTCTGGGCGCCGGGCAGCACCAGGCCCCGGCTGCGGGCTGCCCGTGGCGCTGGCGGGGCCCGGGGGGGGCGGCGAGGAGGAGGGGGGAGCGGCCGGCGGGCCCGGCGGTCAGCAGGCCCTGCGTGCTGCCGCCGCCCCCGCTCGCTCGTTCAGGTTCTTGTATGGGTTGCGGCGCGGCGGCGCGGCCGACGCGCGCAGACACAGCGAGGGGAAGCGCAGCCCCGCCAGACAGCAGCCGGGGCAGGAGATGACCTCGTCCTGGTCGGGGGAGGGGGCCGCCGCACGCCGAGCCCAACGGCGAGGGCCCGGCCGGTGTCGTAGCCGTCCTCGCCGCGGTAGCCGTTGCCGGGCGCCCGAGCGGTAGCCGTTGCCGGGCGCCCAGGCCGGCCCCCGGCCCGCCACCGCCACGTTGTTGTTGTCCGGCGCCGCCGGGGGGAGCAGCGGCGAGCCGCCGCCCCTCGCCGGCCTGTTGGACAGCCAGCGGTCCAGGAAGGAGGGCGGCGTGGGGGGCAGCGAGGAGGGGGTGGAGGCGGTGGGCAGGAGGGAGGGGGTGGAGGTGCACGCCGGGCCGTACGGCGCCGAGGTGCTGGCCCAGCGTGTCCGGGGAGCTGGTGCAGTCCATGGGCTCCTCCTCCTCCTCCTCCTCCTCCTCCTTATCCAGCAGCTCCAGCGACAGGGTCTCTGAGGTCAGCGGGAGGCCCGAGTCTTCGATGGAGTCCAACGTGCACTTCGTCTCCAGCGCCTCCTCTTCCCCCTCCTCCTCCTCGGACACCAGTCTCTCCCTGCTCCTGCTCCTCCTTGGGGATGTGGGCGGGGCTCCGGGGGGGGCGGGGGGCCGCGGGGTGGGGGCGCGGCGGCGAGGCCGGGCGCCGGCGTGCAGGGCAGTGACAGGCAGCGGCGGTGGCGGCGGGGCGGGGCTCCGCCCTCGTGGAGGGGGCGGGGGCAGGGCGAAGGTCAGGGAGATGACCGACTTGCTGGGCGTGTCGAACAGCTTGATCTTGCCGCCCTGCAGGTCCTTGCGCTGGGAGAAGGGGGTTGACCCGGCCGGTGGGCGGGGCCAGGGAGGCGGGGGAGGCCGGCGGCGCCCGCGGCGGATGGGGGGGCGTGGCCGGCGGACACAGCATGTCCGACTTGCTGCGGGAGAGGCGGGGGTCGGTGGGCGGGCCCAGGGAGCCCCGGCGGCAGCGGGGGGACCAATCACAGGAGAGAGGGCTGGAAGCAGGAAGTGAGGGGCAAGAGTCTGGTTAGGTGTCTGGAGGGACCAGGGGAAGTCAAAACACTCTTAAAAGAAATGAATGAAATGAAGAAATTAATGAATGCATTCCGTTTGAGAACTGGAACGAACCCTGGGGCGCTGCGCGCACGCACACACACACACACACACACACACACACACACACACACACACACACACACACACACACACACACACACACACACACACACACACACACACACACACACACACACACACACACACACACACACACACACACACCGGAGGCGTGGCCCTGGGCCGGCTGGTCAGTGGGCGGGGGCCCCGGCCCCCCTGCGCTCCAGCTGGGCTGTGATCTCGGCGAAGGACGGCCGCAGCGCCGCGCTCATCTGCAGGCCGGGAGGAAGAGGAGGGTCACGCGTCGCCATGGTTACGTTCCGCGGCGATGCAATGCAACGGCCGGATGTCGATGCAGCATTGGTGGAGTGGATGAGCTAAAGAGTGTGTGTGTGTCTCTCTCAGTGTGTGTGTGTGTGTGTGTGTGTGTGTGTGTGTGTGTGTGTGTGTGTGTGTGTCTCTCTCAGTGTGTGTGTGTGTGTGTGTGTGTGTGTGTGTGTGTGTGTGTGTGTGTGTGTCTCTCTCAGTGTGTGTGTGTGTGTGTGTGTGTGTGTGTCTCTCTCAGTGTGTGTGTGTGTGTGTGTGTGTGTGTGTGTGTGTGTGTGTGTGTGTCTCTCTCAGTGTGTGTGTGTGTGTGTGTGTGTGTGTGTGTGTGTGTGTGTGTGTGTGTGTGTGTGTGTGTGTGTGTGTGTGTGTGTGTGTGTGTGTGTCTCACGTTGCAGCAGGTGACGGCTAGGTCCAGGAAGTCCGGGGGGCAGTCCCCCCACCATGTGCTGGAAGGTGTCCACGTCCAGACCAAAGTCCTGTGGGAACAAGACGGGGAGGTCAATACACTCACCAAGTGTGTGTGTGTGTGTGTGTGTGTGTGTGTGTGTGTGTGTGTGTGTGTGTGTGTGTGTGTGTGTGTGTGTGTGTGTGTGTGTGTGTGTGTGTGTGTGTGTGTGTGTGTGTGTGTACGTGTGTGTGTGTGTACGTGTGTGTACGTGTGTGTACGTGTGTGTGTGTGTGTGTGTGTGTACGTGTGTGTGTGTACGTGTGTGTGTGTGTGTGTGTGTGTACGTATGTGTGTGTGTGTGTGTGTGTGTGTGTGTGTGTACGTGTGTGTGTGTGTACATGATGAGTGACTCGTTTCCTGCGAGCGAGAGACCAGTGGTACGTGCGGCCGAAGTGTGAAAAAAAAAAAAAAAAGGACCGTTTGTGGGCCCAGACAGGAAGTCACAGCATTTCATCGTGACGAAGGGCAGATGCTATCAAAAAAATGGTTCCACTTCAAAAATGCATACAATGTGGGGAACTCAAAAATCTATAAGAATATATTGACAAATAGACATCCACCGATTTAGTATTATAAACCATCCATACCAAAGGAAGAGGACCTTTCGGTCTTTGTCATTCTCAGTAATGTTTTTAGATATGAGAACGAAATGTGTTCTCTGCAGTGGGGCTGCGGTGTTCATTTGACCCATCCTATGGTACATAGGAGCAGTGGGCTGCTAGGTTCATTTGACCCATCCTATGGTACATAGGAGCAGTGGGCTGCTGTGTTCATTTGACCCATCCTATGGTACATAGGAGCAGTGGGCTGCTAGGTTCATTTGACCCATCCTATGGTACATAGGAGCAGTGGGCTGCTGTGTTCATTTGACCCATCCTATGGTACATAGGAGCAGTGGGCTGCTGTGTTCATTTGACCCATCCTATGGTACATAGGAGCAGTGGGCTGCTAGGTTCATTTGACCCATCCTATGGTACATAGGAGCAGTGGGCTGCTAGGTTCATTTGACCCATCCTATGGTACATAGGAGCAGTGGGCTGCTAGGTTCATTTGACCCATCCTATGGTACATAGGAGCAGTGGGGCTGCTAGGTTCATTTGACCCATCCTATGGTACATAGGAGCAGTGGGCTGCTAGGTTCATTTGACCCATCCTATGGTACATAGGAGCAGTGGGCTGCTAGGTTCATTTGACCCATCCTATGGTACATAGGAGCAGTGGGCTGCTGTGTTCATTTGACCCATCCTATGGTACATAGGAGCAGTGGGGCTGCTGTGTTCATTTGACCCATCCTATGGTACATAGGAGCAGTGGGCTGCTAGGTTCGGCGCCCGGGGAGCAAGTTGGGGTTCAGTGCCTTGCTCAAGGGCACTTCGACATGCAGACAGTTTAGAAATGGGGGATCGAGGGGATCGAACCGCCGACCCTACAGTGAGTGGACGACCCGCTCTGTCCACCCGCTCTACCCACTGAGCCACCCCATGTATCACAAACCAACACCAACAACAGAACCACAGAAGAGGACAGCTTCATGTCAGGGTGTCTGTTAAGGTCACCTCTGTCCGCGGCAGGAAGTCAGGGTCGGCCTGCACCCTGGCGATGACCTCGCAGAGGATGATGCCGTATGCAAAGACATCCACCTGGACAGGTGGGACACACACACACACAGGAAGTGAGGTTCAGAGTCTGGTTACTGGATGGAGATCTGATGAGCAGGGGAGTCAAACACTCTTTATAAAAAAAATAGAATAAAAATTTTTTTTTAAAAAGGGTCTCTGAGGAAATAAATTTATGCATTGCATCTGAGAACTGGAACAAGTGTTCACAAAATGTGATTGTGAATGTGTTTTTCTCTTCTTTTGTGAACATAATCGCCTGCATTCACAATTTGTGACCAGGTTAACGACCGTTCTGTCCCTTTCCACCACATGCGAGGGGAACGTCCACACATCATCTGGGTGATAAAGACGTCGTTACCTTCTCGTTGTACGCCTCCCAGCGGAGCACTTCCGGGGCCATCCAGTAGGGGGAGCCCACGACGGACAGATGCTCCTGTTCGCCCGACTCGCTGCAGCGGAGGGGAACGGAGAGGGGAGTCAGCACCGTGGAACAGACGCTCATGAGCAAGGCACTTCTTAGAACCGTGCATGGCACATTTTCTGACACACTTTATAGAGGAAATGGAGGGGGAAGATACAATAACACACACGTGTGTGCGCGCACGTGTGCGTCTCCCTAGATGACCCCTGGAGTGTTTTTCAGTTACAAACGAAACTTCTGCGGTTGTTTTAGTTTTTTATATAAAAATCGGAAGGAACACATTTGCCGCGAAATGTCCTTAGCTGACATTGACACACAAACCACACAATCCCTGCTGGCAGACACTTCCTCTCTCTCTCTGTGTGTGTGTGTGTGTGTGTGTGTGTGTGTGTGTGTGTGTGTGTGTGTGTGTGTGTGTGTGTGTGTGTGTGTGTGTGTGTGTGTGTGTGTGTGTGTGTGTGTGTGTGTGTGTGTGTGTGTGTGTGTGTGTGTGTGTGTGTGTGTGTGTGTGTGTGTGTGTGTGTGTGTGTGTCCCATCTGCCATCGTGGGGTTACAACAGAGCGACCCAACAGTTGGAGACGTGAGGCAGAGTGGGGAGGACGAGGAAGAGGAAGAGAAAGAGGAGGGGACATGAAGTGGGCCGACGACATGCGGGCCGTTGGCGTTGACAGGAGAACAGAACCAAAGAGAGAGAGAGAGAGAGAGATAGAGAGAGAGAGAGACGGAGCGGTAGAGAAAGACACATACACACAGAGACAGGGAGAGAGGTAGAGAGAGAGGTAGAGGGAGAGACAGGGAGAGAGGTAGAGAGAGACACAGGGAGAGAGGTAGAGATACAAAGAGAGAGAGAGGTAGAGAGACAAAGAGAGAGAGAGACAGCGGTAGAGAGAGAGACAGAGAGAGCGACAGAGAGAGAGAGGTACAGAGAGAGCGACAGGGAGAGAGAGACAGGGAGAGAGAGGTAGAGAGACAGGGAGAGAGAGATAAAGAGAGAGACGGAGCGGTAGAGAAAGACACATACACACAGAGACAGGGAGAGAGGTAGAGAGAGAGCGACAGGGAGAGAGAGGTAGAGAGAGAGACAGGGAGAAAGAGAGAGAGAGACAAAGAGAGAGAGAGAGAGACAAAGAGAGAGAGAGAGAGCGCGAGAGAGAGAGACAAAGAGAGAGAGAGAGAGACAAAGAGAGAGAGAGCGAGAGAGAGCGGTAGAGAGAGAGACAGAGAGAGAGAGAGGTAGAGAGAGAGACAAAGAGAGAGAGAGAGAGCGAGAGCGAGAGCGAGAGCGAGAGCGAGAGACAGAGACAGAGAGAGAGAGAGAGAGAGAGAGCGAGAGCGAGAGCGAGAGCGAGAGCGAGAGAGAGAGAGACAGAGAGAGAGACAGAGACAGAGAGAGACACACACAGAGAGAGAGAGAGAGAGGTAGAGAGAGACAGAGACAGAGAGAGGTAGAGAGAGAGACAGATAGAGAGGCGTAGAATAGTTTGACCGTATTAGGAGCCTTTTCCCAAAACCCCTTCATCCGCCCCCCATCCTCCTCCTCTTCCTCCACCATGCCACAACACAAGGCTCCAGCGCCAAACACGTGTGTGTGTGTGTGTGTGTGTGTGTGTGTGTGTGTGTGTGTGTGTGTGTGTGTGTGTGTGTGTGTGTGTGTGTGTGTGTGCGTGCGTGCGTGCGTGTGTGAGACCAGGACGTTACACAAACACGCCCTCGAAAATATAGCGGAAATCACTTCAATGGCCGGCATTGAAAAACCACGTCTTTAGCCAGAGTGGGCAAACAAAGAACACTCAAACAAAACACACACACAGCCCCGGACCCCCTGTCTCACACACACACACACACACACACACACAGGCGCACACACAGGCGCACGGACACACACACACACACAGGCGCACACACACACACTTAAGTAAACACTGGTTGGCATGAAAAAAAAAGAGAAACACTATAGGTTCATACAAGAGTGAGTGAGTGAGTGAGTGTGTGTGTGTGTGTGAGGGGCCAGGTTACAGTGGCAGCTGCCTCATCTCAGAAACAACACACACAGACACACGATGAAGGGCTAATTGGATGTGTGTGTGTTTCAGCGTGCGACAGAGAAGGTCACAGCGTTTAAGTGATACACACACCATTTAATGTGCGTGGACGTTCAACGGTTCCAGTGTCATAATTCACGTGTGAGTGCGTGTGTGCGTGAGAGTACAGACACGCATGTGTGTGTGTGTGTTGTTGTTTGGGCTGTCAGCGCAGTGTGTTTAGACCGTAGACAAACGGAGGGAGACGGCCGCTGGGGTCACACACACACACACACACACACACACACACACACACACACACACACACACACACACACACACACACACACACACACACACACACACACACACACACACACACACACACACACACACACACACACACACACACACACACACACACACACACACACACACACACACACACACACACACACACAGCTGTTAGCCGTTCGGTTGTCTCGGGGGGGGGGGGTCTTACTATGTAATAAAACACACGCATGAGCTGATGGGTGCATATGAGGTGAGGTGGGGGTGCGGGTTGATGAAAGGTCAACACACACACACACCACTTCAAAGGGTTATTGTTAATGAACAGTTGCACAGAGGCTCGGCATATGACATTTATTTATAGGGAGGGGACAAAGTAATGTTTTAGTGGGTAATGAGATTGACCTGGTGTCCTCATGAAGAGCAGGCAGCACTGAGTGAGGGTGAGAGAGTGAGAGAGTGAGACTGAGTGAGAGTGTGAAGCCAGCGAGAGAGAAATATATTCCAACCCAATTAGGCAGAGGGAGAGAAATGGACTGACGAGACGCAGAGCACAGAGAGGGAGGGAGGGGGTGTGCCAACATACACACACACACACAGATATGATCTCAATCTGTGTGTGTGTGTGTGTATGAGCGTGTGTGTGTGTGCATGTGTGTGTGTGTGTGTGCATGTGTATGTATGAGCGTGTGCGTGTGTGCATGTGTATGTGTATGTGTGTATGAGCGTGTGTGCGTGTGTGCATGTGTATGTGTATGTGTGTATGAGCGTGTGCGTGTGTGTGTGTATGAGTGCGTGTGCGTGTATGAGCGTGTGTGTACCTGTACTCTGGTATCTTCTCCGCCAGGCCAAAGTCCCCCACCACGGCCGTGCAGGCGCCGTCCTCCCAGCTCACCAAGCAGTTCTGCACCCAAAACAAGTAACGCACGCGTCACACACTCGTGATTTATGACTCTACTGCTGCGCACGTGTGTGTGTGTGTGTGTGTGTGTGTGTGTGTGTGTGTGTGTGTGTGTGTGTGTGTGTGTGTGTGTGTGTGTGTGTGTGTGTGTGTGTGTGTGTGTGTGTGTGTGAGAATCAGGAAGACATGCAGGAGATTCATTAGAGCGCGTGTTCTTCCATGTGTCATATCTTGACCTTTGACCTCATTTGGTCCAATTCAAACTTGCCGTCAATTGTCTTGTGCATCGTGTCCTCACTTTGGGGGGGGGGAGGGGGGGGGAGGGCGGGGTCATAACGCAACTCTGGTGGTTTTAACATCACCACATCAATAACATCAATACACCCACTTCAGCCACTAGCAGTCAATACACCTCCATCAGCCCCTAATGGTGGACCAGACCCTGGTCACAGTGGGGCCCCCTCAGGACAGACCGGTGTGGCTCAACACCGGTGACAGGGTCGCCGCGTCCACACACACTGAACGCGGACCCCCGGGGGAGGGCGGGGTCAGTGTGTGTCATGTGACCACATGTCTCTGGGGGTTGTGTGTGTGTGTGTGTGTGTGTGTGTGTGTGTGTGTGTGTGTGTGTGTGTGTGTGTGTGTGGGGAGAGGGCAGGGGGGTTTGTGAGGGCTGGGGTGCACCTTGGAGGTGAGGTCCCTGTGGAAGATGCCCTTGCTGTGGAGGTACTGCAGGCCGCGGGCGATGTCCAGGGCCAGGCCCAGCCTCACGGCCCAGGGGAGGGGCATCTCGCTCTCCAGGAGCTGCTCCAGGTTCCCCCCGTTGATGTACTGCAGGGGGGGGGGGGCAGAGAGGAGATACAACAATCTTCAGAATCAAAACGATATATGGAAAAGATTCAGCAGCGTTCCATCAGTTGATGAATCGTGAAGATTCGTCTCCTTGTGAGGGATATAAAGGGTATAAAATTGTATTTTTGAAAAAAATATGCTTTTTTTCATGCTTTTATGGATTTCATATCAAAATACCAAGATTTGTAATTTATGAGCAAACATTTCAATATTTTAAGCAGCGGAGAGTTTCTGGCATCATCGGCCACATTTTTTGTCTTTCTCAAAACGAGAACACATGAGCCCTGGAGAGAGACAGGCTCTTGGGACGTCTGGTCTCTCTCCAGTCTCTCTCCAGTCTGCTCCTTCTCCTGCACTCAGCAGAATGACATTGATCTGGGTCAATGGACACTTCTCTGACAGGTGGTATCAACCGCTCCATCCTTCACCTTCCCAAACCCCTCCCCCCTCATCTCTCTACCGAGCCCGCCCTCCGGTCACCATGGAAACCCCCCAACGCATATCCTAACCAGGTGCACATGGACGCCGAAGGGCGGAGCTACGAGGCGACGATGTAGCGCGGCGAGCCGATTGGCCGACCGGAAGGCGGGCTTACCTCCGTCAGGGCGTGGAGCTGGCCCTCGTGGACACACACGCCGATGAACCTGGAGACAGACACACACACACACACACACACACACACACACACACACACACGTTGATTCAAGGACCAACATGGCAAAACAAGATGCAAATCCAACAGAAGGAGGCCATAACGACGCCACACAGACACAGTGGCCCACCCTGTCCAGTGGCCAACGTCATGGTATGGGAGGACGAAGAGTCAATCACAATAATGACATGTCATGAAGAACAGTAATGACATGATGTCATGTCCATCTCCAGTTTTCCCCCCCAGTCTGGCTGGTGAATGTATTGATTGTCGTAGAACCATCAACGGCTTGATCAAAATACCAAAACATCCGAATGTCCATTAGCCCTCATTAATATTTATAGGTAAACATGGTGAATTATGCAACGTGTCCATATTTTATCCATAGAAGCAACCTTCAGTTGACCGCGAAGGTCGAGGGCATCAGCAGCGCCATAATTGAATACTTGAACAAAACAGAAAAGGAAACAAAGACGACAAAAACACAGACAAAAAGAAAGAACAGAAAGCGACCCTGGTGCATTGTGGGTGACCTGAGTATGTTGGGGTGGGAGAGGCGGTTCATGAGCTGCACCTCCCGCAGCATGTTGGCCTTGTTGCTGGCCATGGTGTTCACCTTCAGGGCCATCACCTGGCCGCTCACCCGGTGCTGGACCTGCACACACACAACCAACATGTTAGCGTGGCGCAAACGTTTGCGCGGTGTGTGAACGTTAGCAACCGCGGGTGTGAACGCTAGCGCGGTGCGAACGTTAGCGCTGTGTGAACGTTAGCGCTGTGTGAACGTTCCCATGATACCGCTGGACCTGCAGACACAGAGCCAACGCGTTAGCAACCGCGGTGCGAACCTTAGCGCGGTGCAGACCTTAGCAACCGCGGTGCCAACGTTTGCGCGGTGTGTAAACGTTAGCAACCGCGGTGTGAACGCTAGCGCCGTGCGAACGTTAGCGCGGTGTGTGAATGTTAGCGCGGTGCGAACGTTAGCGCGATGTGTGAATGTAAGCGCGGTGTGAACGTAAGTGGGGTGCGAATGTTAGCGCTGTTTGAATGTTAGCACGATGTGAACGTTCCCATGATACTGCTGGACCTGCAGACACATAAGCAACGCGTTAGCAACCACGGTGCAAACCTTAGCGCGGTGCAAATGTTAGCAACCACGGTGCGAACGTGTGTGAATGTTAGTGCGGTGTGTGAACGGTAGCGTGGTGCGAACGTTAGCGCTGTGTGAACGTTCCCATGATAATGTTCACGTTACCGCGGTGTGAATGCTAGCGCGGTGTGAACGTTAGCCTGCTAACGGACAATCCACAACAACACGCGGGCCTGAGGGGGCTCAGGGTCATGCATGGGCAGCTCTGTTGCAATGGAAAATGTCACAGTGAGGAGTTTCATAAAATGTGACAGTCAAGCAGTTTTTTGCGCAATGCCGTCTTGAAGTGTGTGTGTGTGTGAGACATCAAAAATAAATCAAGAATCATTTCCCCAAAAGTATTCCAATATCAAAAACATGTCTTTACATCAGCTAAATCACAAGGGATGGAGAGAGAGAGAGAGAGAGAGAGAGAGAGAGAGAGAGAGAGAGAGAGAGAGAGAGAGAGAGAGAGAGAGAGAGAGAGAGAGAGAGAGAGAGAGAGAGAGAGAGAGAGAGAGAGAGAGAGAGAGAGAGAGAGAGAGGATGAGCAGAGAGAGAAAGGATGAGTAGAGAGAGAGAGAGAGAGAGAGAGAGGATGAGTAGAGACAGAGAGAGATAGGATGAACAGAGAGAGAAAGGATGAGTAGAGAGAGAAAGGATGAGTAGAGACAGAGAGAGAGAGGATGAGTAGAGACAGAGAGAAGGACAGAGAGAGAGGAAGTGAGAGGGTGAATGTCACCCAGTAGGGGGTGGGAGGCTAGGGTCTCGACCTGGGAGTGGGGGTCAGTGTGACTGCAGGCCAGAACGGACCGACCAGAGAAAAGCCACAAATCCTATTAAAGACCATCTCTCAGGCACGCACACATGTTGTAAGCCTCTGGCCTAGAAATCACACACACACACACACACACACACACACACACACACACACACACACACACACACACACACACACACACACACACACACACACACACACACACACACACACACACACACACTGACACACACACACTGACACACACTTACACACACACACACGCCCATAACCTCGTCCCACCACTCCATCAGAACCACTGTAGTCCGATGTAAACTCTCCAACGAGAAGGGCAGGGTTCCCTCGCCCGTCTCAACAGGTCAGTCAGTCAGACACCGTTGTTGTTGTTGTTGTTGTTGTTGTCTTTGGACCTGGGGCACCCTAATCCCCAGCCAGACACCTCAGCCTGAGAGTCACATGCCGTCATGTTGTGGTGTCACTGTGTGGTTTGCAGGAGTGTTTGTGTCTCCAGACCCGAGGCCTTCCTCCCTCTAATCCCCGTCACCACAACCAGCCAGCACCTCCAAACGCCAACGCAGCCCTTGTGTGTTCTTAAGCAGAAAGACACATGGGGAAAAACACCACCAGGTATATACGCCTGCTTAGTGAGGGACGGCTTTAAAAACCTCACCCACTCCTCTGAGACGCTGCTCGAGACAAACCAACAACGATTCTCCCTGTTAAAAGGTAGGTGGGGCGGCAGTAGGTAAAGGGTAAAGGGGCATATAGCAGACGCTTTTATCCAAAGCGACTTACAATCAGTGTATTTGTGGGGTTCGACATGTGGACAGTTGGAGGAGGAGGGATCAAGGGGATCGAACCGCCGACTGAATGCTCAGTAGCTCAGTGTGTAGAGCGGGTGGACAGAGTGGGTAGTCCGCTCACTGTAGGGTCGGCGGTTCGATCCCCTCGATCCCCCCTCCTCTTCCTCCAACTGTCCACATGTCAAACACCAGAAATGTACTGATTGTCAGTCACTTTGGACTAAAGCATTTGCTAAATACATTTTTTTTTTTTTTTAAACCAGCCATTCATTCATTCATCCATTCATTCATTCATCCATTCATTCAGCCTCCGGTGGAGGGGACGGCTCCGTGGGTCCTCCCTGGGCTGACCAGAGCACCGGAGACAGAGGGGTGACATTGCCATTGGTAACGAGACCCCACAGACCCCCCCCCCCCCCCCCGGTTCATCTGTCCTGGTCGGCACGGCGGTAAACAGTCACTTCAAGAGGCTACAGCTAAAGAAATGGCTGTGTTCGGGCGACACACTAAATAAATGACGCATTGCTTCGACTCAACAAGACGTTTCAGAATCGCTCCGTTGCAAAAGCGCGTGCGTCATTCCCACCAGGCGCTCATGAGGACGGCGTCCTCTGAGGTCTGCCTGGATGTGGGACACACCGTCGTCCACCAACCCCCCCTCCCCCCCGGGGGGCCCAGTGTCTTGTACAGGGTGGTAACCACGACGATGCAGCCCCCTGGGGGGCACGTGGCGCCCGTTCACACGCACGCCATCAGGCCCAGGGAGGTCCCGCTTCTCCCAGGAGTCTAGACGAGAGAGAGAGCCGCGTGGGTGTGTGTGTGTGTGTGTGTGTGTGTGTGTGTGTGTGTGTGTGTGTGTGTGTGTGTGTGTGTGTGTCTGTGTGTCTGTGTGTGTGTGTGATGGGGCATTTATCAAACGCCTTTGTCCAAATCGACTTACAATCAGTACATGTGTGGGGTTTGACAAGTGGACAGTTGGTGGAAGAGGAGGGGGATCAAGGGGATCGAACCACCGACCCTACGGTCACGCACACGCACACACACACACACCCACCCTGTGGTTGCGCAACGCCACTCCCACTCTGTCACTCTCCTGCCCACTAACACACACTCCAGGAGCCCACAGCAAACAAACCCAGCACTGAGGGTCAAAGTAAGCCGCCCTCCTCCTCTCCCTCCTCCTCCTCCTCTCCCTCTCCCCTGTGGAAAAACACGCAGACACGTGCTGGCGTGTTTAATAAGGCCACTCTGTCATCAGGCTGCCCTATCAGGACACAGGATCACTTGATGGAGTCCATAAAAGCCACAGGGCCGGTTCAGACGCTGCGCGGCACTTCATAAACACAGCTTGTATATTAAGACTCACGTCTATCAAGACGTGGATCAAGGGCAGAACGACAGAGAGAGAGAGAGAGAGAGAGAGAGGGCAGGTTGTAGCATGTCAGGCTAGCGGGGACATTAACCGTGTCGTCTTAACAAAAACAGTTTTTTATTTTGTACACCTCCCACACTGGCTAGAGGCCTTACTACACGCGCGTTGCGCGCGCGCACTCACACACACACACACACACACGCACACGCACACGCACACACACACACACACACACACACACGGTACTTTCATCAAGCGAAACAAGAATTGTGCAAGTGCAGCTTCTCCTTTTCAGACCTCTGAAAATGAAAACATGCCCAGTGTGCACGATGTCTGCCAACCCCCCCACCACTCTCCATGCTGCTGTACAGAACATAAACAAAGAGACACGCACACACTTTGAGTGTGTCTGTTTCAAGTGACAGCGCCCCCACCACCCCCAAACCTTCCTTTTGTCTCCCACCCCCCACGTCTCCCCCGTCTCCCCCTTTCACACCCTCACCTCAACAGGGCCTGGTGGTGGGGACCCTGACAGACACAGGGAACACCCCTGGTTTCAACTCCACCCAAGAACAACCGTTTAAAAAGCCAGTCGTCTGAGTCCGGAGATAAACAGCCCCCCTCCCTGCGCCCCATCCCAGTGTGTTCCTACTGCACGGTGTGGTAGACACACTGTAACACAGGCCGCCAGTGCAGTGTTGGAACCGCGACAACAGTGAACAGTGTTTTGAAGTGGTGTTTCACACAGCTCCACTTGTTGACGTCTCAGGCAGCTGACACACACACACACACACACACACACACACACACACACACGTTCCAAATTATGTGCCTTAGGTTGAACGCCCCCCCCCCCTCCCAAAAGGCCCACATTAAAGCCACGCAGAGCCCCAGCTCCTCTACTCTGCTCCTCACGGTGGCCTCCCGGCTCCCCGGCTCAGATAATCACAGCCTGGAGGATAACTACCGTGCTGATGACTTGATGTTTGGGGGTACGACTCATCGTGTGACTCCCCCTCCCAGGACTCCCCCAGGGCTGACCGGACGCACGCAGCCGGCCCCGCGACGCCACACCGCAGCCCCGCGACGCCACAACCCGCAGCCCCGCGACGCCACCCCGCAGCCGCACGCCACACCGCAGCCCCGCAACGCCACCCACCCTGCAGTGCCACCCCGCAGCCCCGCGACGCCACACCGCAGCCCCGCGACGCCACACTGCAGCCCCGCCGCACGCTCGGCAGGTTAAACGTTAACCTGCTCTTTACTGCCGTGTCCGCGTTGGCACACTGGAGCGGTAAATCACAGCCATAAATACCAGCCTCATACCAGCCAGATAAGGGCGATCCTTCACATCAGGGCTGGGGTGGATGAGGGAGAGTGTGTGAACCAGGTGAGTGGCTCTGAGAGGAGGTGGACAGGACCACTGACACCAGGAGGACAGGAGGACAGTCGGTCCACTAGACGTGGAGTCAAATCATCGAGTTTGAATTGAAATGCTTCAGAAATCGGTCCAAATCTAAAATGGGTGTGTGGGTTGGTATTGGCACATTGATAAATCATCTCTTGCCACTTGGGGATGATTAGATGCCTCACAGAAGCTCATCAGCAGGCCAAGTACATTGAGAAGCTCCTTGCCGCTGAGCGACTGACTTCAACACATCAGCGCCGTTCGTTCGTGTGCTATCGTCTAGATAGCTTGCAAAAATAAACCCCGCGCTCAACTGCTGTCAGGACTCGAGTCGGCCGCCAGACTGAGGAGGCCAAACGCTTCCCACATCTGAGACGTCGGGAGCCGGGGCGCACGCCAAATGATAAATAAATGACAGAAACAGAACGAAAAAAGCGAGAGTCAACATTGGCGTGGCGCCCCAGCCAGCGAGCCAGCAGGACCCGGGGGCGAGGCGAGTCCGACGCTGAAAGGTTTTTGCAGCGTGGCTCCGCGGCAGTGGATCAGCCGCCATGCTGCAGCGGTGTCTACACTGCTGGCGGACACAGACCGCCGGTCGTATAACGTTTTACTGACAGAGTCCACGCGTCTGCCAGGAGTTGGCCGGTCTGCCGAGACGCGGCTCAGCGAGAACGAAGCACGCGTGTCAAAGTGGAGGACCGCGGGCCGAACCCGGGCCCGCCACGTCATGTGATGCGGCCCGCCAGAGATTAAAAAAGGCCTGTGCTGCTTTACAGCGTAGCATACAGCCACCATGAACTACATCTCCCACAATGCATTTCAATGTTGTGATCCACAAAATCCTGACGCTAGACTGCAGTGGTTGCAGGGCTTCCATATATGTTTATATTTATCAATGCATGGACACTATTTGTACACTTGAATCAATAATAATCAAATGCAGAGACAGTTACTTAACAATATGTGATGGAGTAGTTAACTCAACAATATGTGATGGAGTAGTTATAAATCTATATAGTCTTACAGTCACAACCGGCCCTTTGAGGGCAACCATAATGCTGATGTGGCCCGGGGTGAAGAAGAGTTTGAGCCCCCTGGAATAAAGCCTTGCCCCCTACGTTTGTTCCGAGAGCAGAGGAGGAAATTGGGGCCAAATCCGACGCACACACCTCTGATGTGAAGTGATGAGGGGGGGGGGGGGTTCTGCAGCCACCTTCACCTGGGATGCAGGCGGTCAGGGGGGGGTAGCCACACCGTCCTCATCGTCAGCAGGGTCGAACTAAAGCACCCCGGCTCACCATCACCTGCACCTCACAGTGGAGTTACACTGAGCTGCTTCAAGAGGAAACACTAAGAGATATCCGGGGTGGTGCAGTAGCTCAGTGCGTAGAGCGGGTGGACAGAGCGGGTCGTCCACTCACCGCAGGGTCAGCAGTTCAATCCCCTTGATCCTCCTCCTCCAACTGTCCACATGTCGAACCCCCACAAATGTACTGATTGTAGGTCGCTTTGGATAAAAGCAGATTGCAGCTTGACCGTCCAGACGTCACCCTCAGCCACGTCGGGCCACAAACAACCCAACACACAGGCCCTAGGACCCTGCAGCCACCATTCACCCTCACAGGCCCCAGGACCCTGCAGCCGTCATTCACCCTCACAGGCCCCTGGACCCTGCAGCCACCATTCACCCTCACAGGCCCCAGGACCCTGCAGCCGTCATTCACCCTCACAGGCCCCAGGACCCTGCAGCCGTCATTCACCCTCACAGGCCCTTGGACCCTGCAGCCACCATTCACCCTCACAGGCCCCAGGACCTGCAGCCGTCATTCACCCTCACAGGCCCAGGACCCTGCAGCCGTCATTCACCTCACAGGCCCCAGGACCCTGCAGCCACCATTCACCCTCACAGGCCCCAGGACCCTGCAGCTGTCATTCACCCTCACAGGCCCCTGGACCCTGCAGCCACCATTCACCCTCACAGGCCCCAGGACCCTGCAGCCGTCATTCACCCTCACAGGCCCCAGGACCCTGCAGCCATCATTCACCCTCACAGGCCCCTGGACCCCTGCAGCCATCATTCACCCTCACAGGCCCCAGCACCCTGCAGCCATCATTCACCCTCACAGGCCCTAGGACCCTGCAGCCGTCATTCACCCTCACAGGCCCCAGGACCCATCATTCACCCTCACCAGGCACTAGGACCCTGCAGCCATCATTCACCCTCACAGGCCCCAGCACCCTGCAGCCATCATTCACCCTCACAGGCCCCCTGGACCCTGCAGCAGTCATTCACCCTCACAGGCCCCTGGACCCTGCAGCCATCATTCACCCTCACAGGCCCCAGCACCCTGCAGCCATCATTCACCCTCACAGGCCCTAGGACCCTGCAGCCGTCATTCACCCTCACAGGCCCCTGGACCCTGCAGCCGTCATTCACCCTCACAGGCCCTAGGACCCTGCAGCCACCATTCACCCTCACAGGCCCTAGGACCCTGCAGCCGTCATTCACCCTCACAGGCCCAGGACCCTGCAGCCGTCGTTCACCCTCACAGGCCCCAGGACCCTGCAGCCATCATTCACCCTCACAGGCCCCAGGACCCTGCAGCCATCATTCACCCTCACAGGCCCCTGGACCCTGCAGCCGTCGTTCACCCTCAAAGGCCCCAGAGAACGAGAGAGAGCGAGCGAGAGCGAGCGAGAGCGAGGAGAGAGAGAGCGAGCGAGCGAGAGCGAGAGAGAATGTTTTGAGAGAGAATTGAGAAAATAAAATACAGGGGGACTTTTCACTCCCTGCTCTTCCTCCTCCCCCCCTCCCACGGGGGGGGGGGGGGGGGGGGGGGGGGGAGTGCTTGCGTGTTTCCTTCCGACTCTGGACAAGGGCACAGCGGCGGGCCGAGCCCCTGGCCCCGCGGGCCTTGTTGGGCCGACCCATTGATGTCCCCAGAGCTGCAGCAGAACAGAGGCCCCTGTTTACAGACCGGGCTGCTGCACGCTTTGAAGTGACCCACTGTGTGTGTGTGTGTGTGTGTGTGTGTGTGTGTGTGTGTGTGTGTGTGTGTGTGTGTGTGTGTGTGTGTGTGTGTGTGTGTGTGTGTGTGTGTGTTTCAGGTTCAGGGGCCGAGATTCAAAGCCCAATTAGATCAATCAGAGAGAATGCGTTGGGTGGTGCAACAGCGCCAGGGCGACATCACCCCCACACACCTCCACCCACCACAGACACAGCCATAACACAGACAGACAGACAGACAGACAGCCATCTCACACAATGAAGAAGCCCTTTCATGAGGCCATCACACTTGTCACATCAACACCAGCCGCTGTTCCCCCCCCCCCCCCCAAGCGGAGCGCTATGCTAACACATTTGCATTTATATGGCGTTCTCTCCCCGCCACCACGGGCCGGCCAGGGGGACCAATCAGGAGGCCACGGGCCGGCCAGGGGACCAATCAGGAGGCCAGGAGGCTTCTTGAAAGAGACGACAGCGACTCCCGTGACATTTGCATGCTCATCAGCCATTCAAAAATAAAAAAAAGGGCAGTGTTCCGGGCCGGGGCGTCGACTAACGGCCGGCCGTGGTCCAACGCCGGTCGTGTTCGGGTCGCGGCGCGGGGCTGCGTGAACCCGCCAGAGGTCAGGGGTCAGGGCCAGGGTCGGCTCTTTAGAAAGGTGAGGGGGGGGGGGGGGTGTCGTTCTCGTTCTCAGAACCACGCTGCCGATGAGCCCAGCGCCGCTACCCTTGAACCCGGTGCCGCTGGGGGTTCCTGAATAAAACCGACCCGGCCCGGTAGATGAAGGGACGCCAACATCAGTCGCACCTCCGCCCGGCACATGAGACGCTGCCGATGACGGAGGAGACGCTACAGAAGCTGTAATTTACCACCTCCACCCAGGAGGCCCACCGTCCAGGACAGGCACTGCCGCGATGCCTTTGGGCAAACACGAGGGAATGAAAGCAAACCCACCCGACTAACTGCCAACATCCCAGCCCACCATCACACCCTCCCAGACCCCCTGTGTGCTTTGATCCCCGGAAAATAGGTGATGATCACAAAGTGGCAGCCATTACTTCCCCCCCCCCCCCCCCCCCCTTCTGAAATGGCGTGCGTGGGTTTCTCAGAACCCGCGGCGGCGGCGAGATGACACACGAGACGGGCCCGCGGACCCCGGCTGACCGGTGTCGGGTTCACGGGCCCGGATCTACCTGTCCCAGGTGTATCACTTTACACACACACACACACACACACACACACACACACACACACACACACACACACACACACACACACACACACACACACACACACACACACACACACACACACACACACACACACACACACACACACACACACACACACACGATGACTACAGCGACTGGAGACTAAAGTTGCCATGTTGTTGCCGTGGGATCACCAACGCCCCCCCCTGCTGGCTGCCCAACTTATTTTGCCCCCATAGCAAACGATCGGAGATGTTTGGGGGGCAAGCGGAGCGTTTTGATGACGGACCGCCGACGTGAACCACAAAGGACGACAACAACAACACTTCGGTACCGTTCCGACAGACTAGCAAACGGCGTGTAGGCCTCACCGTTGGCCCATTTCCCAGGACCAAAGTAAATAAGAGTGAGACGCAACAGATAGGCCCACTGATTCATACAGGAACAAACAAAACACAGACCACAGCGCTCACGGCTCACCTTGAACACCTCGGAGAAGAAGCCGGCGCCGATCTTCTCGCAGCTGAAGTCGTCTATCCGCGCCAGGCTGGACACGGCGCTGCGCAGAGCCCGGTAGGAGGACGGCCGGACCCGGTTCGGACCGTGTACACTGTGGATGGGCGGTTCTGTCCCGTCCTGGTCCGCGTCGAGCTTCTCCATGTCGCGCGGACCACGGAACGGTGGCGGTGGAGGTGGAAGGGCAGCAGCGGGAGGCGGACGAGGACGTGTGTGCGCACTTCAAAATACAGCAGCGCGGCCACTGTTGACACCGTCCATCTCGCTCAGCCTCGGGCCCTCCCGCGGGACTTCACCAAAGACTCCCCGGGGTGCTGGGGTGCTGGGGGTTCCAGAGCGCAGAGTTGTGATGCAATACTGTTTGAAGGCCCCGCGTCCGGTTCTGCTCCCCAAAAAAAAAAAAAAGAAAAAAAAAAAGTCCCTTCTGCACCCAAGCGGTCGGTCGGCGGCCTATTCCGGAGACTCTTGCACGGCTACATTGAGGGCATCGCGCACCGGGCGTGCAAGTTCCTCCCGATGCACACTCACGGTGCGCCGAGATGATGAAAAACGCCGGGCTGGCTTTGGGTTTGCTGTTCCGCAGACTCGTTATTCTAAGTGCGCAGGCTGCAGGCTGCAGCTGGCGCCGGCGTCCTCCCAGCAGTCGCTCGGGTTTCCTCCGCTCGCCTCTTGCAGCAGAAGGCACGAGGACGAGCCCTCCCGATCTACCAATTGAAAGCCCCCGTTTCCCGTGCACACACACACACACACACACACACACACACACACACACACACACAGCGGCGAGCCGAGCTGCGAATAGAGCGATACACACACACACACACACACACACACACACACACACACACAGTGTCGTTAGAATATACAGTGAAATATAAAAAATATATACTAATATTTCGTCGGGTTTTCTGCGGGGTTAATGATCGCGGCCCCGCACCCACAAATGCGATATCGCCCGTTATATGGTTTCATTTTCCCTCTCTCTCTCACACACACACACACACACACACTAAGAGATGGGGTGCCGTTAAAAAGAAAATAATGACAAATAATAGCGATTTGATTTTCAGTACGAATCGAGCCCATGTGCAGCAGGACAAGCCGCGACAACGTGGGGGGTGTCGCTATATCGTGACAGATACGGCCCCGGTCGGACCTCCACCACCGGCCATAAATTATACATCCATCCAAGTAAGAGTTTGTCGTGTGAGCCACAACTGCGACCCCCCCCCAGCAATACGAAAACACATGCAGGCATCCGTAGACACGCGAAACACGCGAAAAAACGCTGACACACACACACGCACACAACTGCGTGTGTGCGTGCGTGTGTGCATGTGTGCGCGCGTGTGTGTGTGTGTATGTGTGTACACACGCATGACATGGATGCTCACCTGCACTTTAGTCGGCGGAAGAAAAAAAAGGCGTCCTTTGGAGCTCGTCCACAGCGTCCCTCGGCCGATCTCCGGTCTCGTGTCCGGTCACCACCGCGGAGTTTACGGTTTACTAATTTTATTGTCTCGTTCGGTTCCCACCACCACCAACAGCGACCTTTTGACAATCTTCGCCGGGTTCGTCGTAACCCCCGGTCTGTGTGTGTGAACGCCTCTCTGCGGATCGTAGCGAGAAGGAAGCTGAAGCCGCGGAGACTCCGGGCGCGTTTTAATTGGACGAGCGGAGGCTGGGCGGGACCCACGTGACCGGCGCAGAGCCGCACCTGTGAGCAGGGCCACAGAAATGGTCATCGGTCGGTCGGGGGAGTCGTCAGAGAGATGCGTGCGTCTCTCCTCTGCTACTACAGCGTTCACGCCGGTGAGGGGTGCGTTATGTAACGGACAAGCGACGCGTCAGACGTAATGAAAACGTCACACACCCCAGGCCTGCCATGTCACCCCCCCCTCAAAAAAAAACAAGCAAATAAACAATACGATACATTGGAATCGAGTTATGCTAGTATATCAGCTTTTACCATCGGCTTCAACAGAACTTCAGACTTGTTTGCTCTCTCTCTCTCTCTCTCTCTCTCTCTCTCTCTCTCTCTCTCTCTCTCTCTCTCGCTCTCTCCATCTCTCTCATAGTCTGCCTTTGCCACTTTATTATTCATGATGCCGTTTATTTGATCGAGTCAGTCAAAGACACCTAGGCCTACCATATTTTATTCAGCCCTTATACTTTATAATTCATTAATCACGCTTCGATTAAGTTATTCGTCTATGTTTAGCCACCCCAATTTGACCCTTGTGAACGTCCTGGGTCACCCCAGGTGTTGCCCCCTCTGTCTATCTGCCCTCTCTCCCCAACACCTAAACCAACAGTTGACCCACACCTCAACCACTAACCAAAGGAGATGATATATGGTGCCGCTCCATTCTGGAGTCCCTCTGATGATGTGTAAATAATGTGTTAAAGCAGCGGTGCTCAACTGGTGGGTCGCGACCCAAAAGCGGGTCCCGGACCGGTTCTCAGTGGGTCGCGGTCACCTTTGTCCGGGCAAAAAAAAAAACGTGAAGAAAAAAATCCTGTGCTCTTATTTTGAAAATGAGTGCCGTCTATTTTTTATTGCGTGAATAAGTGACTGAATAGTTTAATGGTAAAGTTACTGAAGTTTTATGTTATGTGGAATAAATTTGACAAGTTGAAAATGTTCCTTGATTTGGGGGCGGGGCTTGTCATGAAGGGGTGATGGTGGGTCTTAAAGCCAGACCAGTTGAGGACCACTGTGTTAAAGGCTCTGTCTGACTGACTTCACCTGGAACCCATTTCACAGCAGGACCTCCAGCAGGGCTATCCTCAAAGTGCCATGCGACATTCGTTTATGTTCATTTAAAGGAACATCATTGTGGATAATCACACTTTCATACTGTAATGGGCTGTACTGCTGCCCACCTTGATTGAGTGGCAATGTTGAAGTTGCTGTCTTTATATAACCCATTCCTTTATTTTGTTATTTTTGCAATCGTTAGTTTTGTATTCGTACACATGTCTCTAGATTATGTGTGTGTGTGTGTGTGTGTGTGTGTGTGTGTGTGTGTGTGTGTGTATGTGTGTGTGTGTGTGTGTATGTGTGTGTGTGTGTGTGTTGTTAGTTATCACGCGCTGTGTGTCCCCTGTGAATCTCTGTGCTGAAAAGGTGAAATAATCCTTCTCTCCAGATCAATGGCACCCTCTCTCTCTCTCTCCCCTTCTGCCTCCTCACCCACCTCCTCCCCCTCCTCCTCCCCCCTCTCTGGGCAGCCCAGAGCCGAGAATCTTACAAATAGTACATCCATAATACATCCACTAGAATCAATACAGTGTATTGTGTGATGAATCAAGGCCCATCTGGAAGACACTGAGGCCCCCCCCCCCCCCCCCCCCCCAACACACACACACACACAACACACACACACATCCCAATGTGTCCCTCCTTCTTTGGGTCACGTCTTAACATTCATTCACAGTCCTCTTAATGTGGCTGATCTGTGACTGATGACTCTGCATCCCCCATGACCAGCCCTTCCTGTCTCCGGTGGCGATGGAGAGACAGGCCAGTCTCAACGTTCCTGGAAGGCATCGATCAGTTTGGAGGTTCGTGAGGAGACTTTGGGTGTGGGTCCCGCACAAAACTGGACCCAAATTGGACCAAATGCTTACAATTTGAGAATGGAATCAATGCAGCATCCACTGCACCACAAAGCAGTTACCCCCCCCCCCCCCCCCAGATACAGACACACTGAAGTCAAGGACAGCCAACTCAACATGGGGAGTTCAACAGCAACAGTACGAATCAAGACTCAAATCACATGCAGCCGGACAAAACGCTCATTTGAATCCCAAAATAAAAACAGATTTTTTTTTGTTGTTCCACTCTGCTCGACAAACCGTCCTGACAAGCGTTCCTGTGTGCACGGTCGTCTGGTCGCCCGCATCGCCTTTCATCAGCCTTTCTGTCTGTCTGTCTGTCTGTCTGTCTGTCTGTCTGTCTATCTGTCTGTCTGTCTACATTCACAGGGGAACTGCGTTTACGGAAGGAATTCTTGCACAAAGTTGAAAGGAACCAGGCGCACGTGTGTCCAATCTGATGCATGAATCCAATCCTGCTAAAATCTATACCGCAGTTCCCTCCTCCACACCACCACCACCACCCACCACCACCACCACCACCAACCATCCCAACCCCCACCAGCCCCATCCATCACCCAGCTGACTCTCTCTTCCCTGGTACTAGAGCCTGCATGCCCCCCCCCCCCCTCACTACCAACCCCACATGTCTGACCAGCGCCGCACCGCTCGGCCCGGGGGCCGTGCTGGGGGCCTGCGGGCTGCTGGGCCGGGGGGGGAACCCAGGCAGGGGGTCCGGGTGGTGGGGAGCGAGAGGGGGAGGGAGGGGGGAGGCTCTAATTGGGTTGGAGTGCACCAGCTGTTTCACATGCCCACTCGCCCCCAAAGGAGGAGAGGAGATAGTGGGGGGGGGGGGGGGGGGGGGGGGGGGGGGGGGGGGTGCCACATGGCAACCCCCTCCCCCCTCTCTCACATACACACACACAAACACACACACACACACACACACACACACACACACACACACACACACACACCAACACACACACAGGCACACACATACACACACACACACACACAGGCACACACACACATACACACACACACACACACACACACACACACCCTGCCAGAGTGGATGAAGACGCCTGCTCAATAGATCAATTGGTCATGATGATGGTTGTGGCGTGTGTGTGTATGCGTACGTACACACACGCACACACACACACACACACACGCACGCGCACACACACACAAACACACACACGCACAGTGCACACTCACACAAGAAAAATGAAAAGAATAAATACATATAGTCATCAAGCGCGCACACACACACACACAGACAGACACACACACAGACAGACACACACACACACACACCTTACCTTATCCCCAGGAGACAGACTTCAGCAGTGGTTCCCCAGGGCTGAGAGAGGGGTCTGTAAAGTAAATACTATAAAGCCCCCCTCTCCCTTCCCTCCCCACTGGAGAAGACTAAAGTTAATTAGCATCCGCTAAGAGATTACTTTACGTCAACCAGACAGGCTCTTTGTTTCGTGATCTGATTACGGAGCAAATGAATTGGCTGTTAGTGCGACATGCATCAGGTCCGCTTTTATTTTGAAATCTCTGAGCCGTTGTTCAGGGTGAGCCTGTATGGATTGAGTGGAAGCCAGCTTCGGTAGAGGGCCTCCATCCCAGCTCCTCTGTTACATACAAAGGCCGCAGTCACAAAGCGGCTATTGCTGCTGGTATGGGAACAATTAGCCTCAGCTAGCAGGCGGTGTGCTATCTGGCCAACAGTAAGAGAAGCAACGCAGGGAATCACCAGCCCTGCAGAAAGTCAGTTTGTGTGTGCATAGTGCTCCCGCACATGCATGTGAAAGGGAGAGTATCTGATAGTCCACAGATAGTGATAGTGGTCCACAGGGTGAGTCTTTGAATTTATCTAAAGTTTACATAAGGGCATGTTGTCTCCGGGAAACAATAAAGAAGGCATTCTGACATGCCGAACTGAACCCAATAAATTCTACACTAAGAGCAGATAGTCAATCAATAATTTACGACTGTACAGTATTTCCTCCCGTTCCATAGATTGCGTGTAATACCGCGCGTGTCCTACAGGCGTCGCCAGTGCGCTCCGTCTCGAGCAGCCCGTTCGCGTTCCAACCATAGACTGTACCAACGCCTTGTCATCTGCGTTTGAAATGTGTTCATAAGCACGTCTACTTCAAGTGTAAGGTCTGAGTGAATCAACTGACCTTTCCACAATTTTGTGAGTCATGTATGTTGTTTCTGTGTGTGAGTCTCTCTCCTGTCTCTGGTTAATACCAGAGTAGCACCATCGATAAAACCAGTGTATACCTGTGACTGGCGCAGTTCCCCCGGCTTACAGAAATGGTTCTGCTTGTCTCGGCAAGTCCCCAAGGTTCCCCCTCGGCCCGAGGCTGGCTAAGTGCTTTCAATTGACGATCGGGGAGTAAGCTGGGTGTGTCTGTCTGCACATTCTTCAGCGCTCCAAAACAACACGTTTTCATCTCACAATGAGACAGACAGACAGACAGAAATACTTTCATGATCCCTGAGGGAAATTTCATAAATCTACCCAATCTAAGACCCAATCTATAAACAAATCTCTATCTCTTGGTTATTGTTTTTTGTGTCATTGATCGTTTTTATTCAGGGGAGATCTGTTTCCAAATGTATCCATCTCTGCTTCCCCACAGGGCACGCTGGTTATTTCTTATCCCATCTGATCAAATAATCACCCATGATGACACGAGACACGAAGGTCTGGGCTCATGACAGTGAGGACCCCAATCACGTAGCGGCGACATTCAGACTGGTGCGAGTCGGCCATGTTGGACCTCGACAGGCAGAATATGGAGTCCACGAGAACCAGTGCAAACGTCTTGGGGTGCTCCACGACGACAGGCTGACCTCGGGCTCCGTGTGGAGGTGCAGCCTGTCAGCCTTATCACTGTGAACTGTGAACAAGGCCTGTTCCATTGACTCAGTCCTCACGTTCTGCCTTGTCAGCGGTCACACTTCAAACGCCAAAGCAGGAACAGATCGCAGAGTTACCGTCAACGTATGGAGTGAAAATCGCAGCCGTGACCTTGAATGACCCTGCGACTGTGAGGACCGGTGCGGTCCATCCGGGATGATCCGAGCCCCCTGTGCGGGTTCTACTGCTCCTGTCTGGCCCCAGATACAGATATAGATATCGATGTAGGACCAATAGACCCAAAGACTCATTTGGCCCTGCTGCCAATGGCTCTTTAGAAAACTCAAAGTGGTTTTTAGTATTGCACTTATTGTCTGTCTGTCGGTTACCTTGTCCCTGCTGGCTGATTGACATTACCCCTCAGGGATGGTACAGATGTCCTTGACCTTGACCTAATAACAACAAAATGTATATGAATATGAAATGTACATAAATAATGTCCAGAGGTAAATGAAGACGGTTGTAACGCGTGGACAGCTATTGCGTCAGCAGCTCCACCAATCAGAAGGGCAGTTTGCTGGGTTATCTTTCCATTAGCTCTGTCTACTGGCGTTGCAGACTGAAGGTCGAACCCAGCTCCTGCTCAATGGGGAATTAACATCGCTGAGACGCCGGAATATTCCTTCTGTCATGTGACTTGGGGGCAGACACTGCACAGCGCGGTGGAGGACGAGAGAGGCCCACTAGGCGTACACAAGCCGTCAGCCATCTTAGGGAGGCACCAGAGGGCTGAGGGGACGAGAGAGGCCCACTAGGCGTACACAAGCCGTCAGCCATCTTAGGGAGGCACCAGAGGGCTGAGGGGACGAGAGAGGCCCACTAGGCGTACACAAGCCGTCAGCCATCTTAGGGAGGCACCAGAGGGCTGAGGGGACGAGAGAGGCCCACTAGGCGTACACAAGCCGTCAGCCATCTTAGGGAGGCACCAGAGGGCTGAGGGGACGAGAGAGGCCCACTAGGCGTACACAAGCCGTCAGCCATCTTAGGGAGGCACCAGAGGGCTGAGGGGATGAGAGAGGCCCACTAGGCGTACACAAGCCGTCAGCCATCTTAGGGAGGCAGAGGGCTGAGGGGATGACGGACTCATGGAGCGACGCCAACCAGGCATTCAGTGAGGGGAACTGACGAGACTAGTGATGTGAGGGTAGGATAGTAGGCTGGGATACCAGATTAGGCCTGTATTAATGATCATTTTATGTGACCTTGTTGATTAAAAAAATATTTTATATTTATCATCATCATCATCATCATCATCATCATCATCCTCATTTTCTGTGTGTTACCACAAGGTGGACCAGGTGTAACAACAGAACTCCATCCATCTCACACAACAAATCATGACTCGCGTGTGTTCACGTGAAAATGTATTTTTACGTTTTGTAGCAGACGGATGTGATGACTTGGCTGGAGAAAAAAACCGTGAGCTCTCCAAACCTCACAGCTCAGTTCAATGCCAAAACGTGGCCCACACACACACAGAAGAGAAGAGTCACGCACAAAGCAAACCACAGACACGCTTCGCTTGCAAGGCGGCTGGATGAGGTTCTCCACTAACCCACTGACCTGCATTGCAGTGAAGCCCGTTTGCTCTTCTACGTGCACAGAATGTAATCGCGTTGTGAGCATAGGTTGTGAGTGACGGCGAGACGTTCCCACTCGATGCCCGCGTCGATGGCGCCCCCTGGTGCATCAATAGCGTACATGCAGGCCAACATGATGTGTTGAAGCTTTGTAATAAACGATGAGCAATACGTATGGTATGAATGGCATGGCTGGAATCGCCGTGGTCTTACTGTATTACTGTATACTGTACTGTATACTGTATATATATACATCACATGGTTTGGCCTCTGTTTTTGCTTATTTTGCCTAATTGTTACAACCTACCCCAGCATGTATTACAACCCACCCCGGTAGTGGGGTAGGTTGTAACAAAGGAACAACGTGTATTTGACATCACCTCATGAGGTTTGTGATATCCGTGCAGAGGTTTGAATTGGTGCCATTTGTAGTAAACAAATGTGGGTACTTTGTATTAAAGTTTGAAAGCTTTAGCTCAAAAATCCAATGAGTTACAGGTGCTGAAGCAAAAAGTGTTACAACCATACCCGGTCTCCCCTACTAGACAAAATATAGTCAAAATATAGGTTGTGTATGTGTGTGTATGTTTGATGTTTGATGTAAGAAATTACTTTCTTTTCTTTACATCAAAATCTTTTTTTTCTCGATAAAATCTGCATGGATCAGTTTCCACCCTAGATAATTACCATCGATGGTCGGGGGGAAAGTGGTAGTGATGTGTCGGACGTGAACGATTCGTTCTATATCAACGAATCTTTTAGATGACTCGGGAGTAATGAGTCATCTCAGTGAGTGATTCGTTCATGCAGTACCTTCCCTGGCCACATGGCAGCTGCATAAACCCACAGTCAGCAGGACAGGAAACAGAAATGATTCGTTCACGACTCACTCAACTGTGCGTCCGTCAGGTTCTCGTTCATTTGTCACGTGACAGCCAGGCCACTCAGGCTATGTGGCCAGCAGTAAGCACAACAGTTCGTTCACCGAATCGTTCATAGTACGGATCGGTCTCTCGTTCATTTCTCACGTGACACCCAGTAGCTCAGCTACGTATGGGGCTGTGGACACTAACAAGGAAATGAATGATGTCTGATTTGTGATGTTATAATTGATAAGTGGTCTTCTTGTAGATGTATATAGTGTTGTGTACATAATGTAAAGTGTGTTATTAAAAAAAGAAAATGATATTAACATGTTGATCTTATGCCACAAAATAATAAAATATCATAATACATTATTCATTCATGAAATCATAATTAATCAGTGGTCTTCGGTTTTTGTAATCTTTCTTTTGAATTATATCATTTTAATTCAGTTAAACTCCTCAACTTTAATAGCTGTACATCCTCCTGTACATCATCTCTGTTTTTAGACACATAACCGTTTAGGTCTATGCATGTTCTCATTCATCCAGGTCATGTTTAATCCGGCCAACAATTAAATCGAACGCAACTGGACATTAGATTTGTGAAGACGTTTCGCCTCTTATCCAAGCGGCTTCATCAGTTCGTAACGCATCAGTCTGACTAGTCCGCTGTCTGTGAAGACGTTTCGCCTCTTATCCAAGCGGCTTCATCAGTTCGTAACGCATCAGTCTGACTAGTCCGCAATAGTGCGGACTAGTCAGACTGATACGTTACGAACTGATGAACTGGTTCATAGTACGAGAGACCGATCCGTACTACGAACTGATGAAGCCGCTTGGATAAGAGGCGAAACGTCTTCACAGACAGCGGACTAGTCAGACTGATGCGTTACGAACTGATGAAGCCGCTTGGATAAGAGGCGAAACGTCTTCACAGACAAATCTAATGTCCAGTTGCGTTCGATACCGCTCTGTCAGCATTCACACTTTGACAGCGCAAGAGGGGGTTCACTTGGTTACAGTGACGGCATATGCCGGTGTCGCATCAGCTGTGCGCATCTGATTCACGTCGCAAATTGACATTATTATGTATACATTTGTTTTCCACTGCCTGAGATAATTGATGTTTTGCATGAAAGGGTAAATGCACCATGTAAACATTTTAAGGAACTTATTCATTGTTACTATTTGTCTTACTAATTGCCAAAATGAGTGAGTTTTACATTCACTTGTTTTCTACCAGCTGTCACGTCGGATCCATAAGGATCGGTCTCTCGGTCATTTGTCACGTGACAGGCAGGCTGAACGGGTCGTTCTCGACTCGTTCATTCGTTCATCAAGTCGTTAATTTGTCACGTGACAGGCAGGCTGAACGGGTCGTTCTCGTTCATTCATTCGGATCGGTCTCGTTAATTTGTCATGTGACAGCTACCAAGTCACTGTCATGTCGTGCTGTCAAACAACAGTGGCAGGGAGGATACAGGACACAAGTCACTTTATAGTGGTGTGTTTTTGCTTTCCTAGGTTTTCAGATGGTTTGAATTGCTTGTGGCATTTTGTATACACTTTGTCAGCTGAAGTAAACCATGTTGCCTTCATTGTTAAGTGTTTGAGAACCGCGATCTTTTTTACAACGCTCACAAGAGGGCTACAGCGCCACCTGCTGTAAAAAAAAAATTACGAAATGAACGAAATGACTCGTTCAAAGATTCGTTCAATTTACTGTCCGAGAGTAAATTGAACGAAACAGTATAAAGATTCGAACCTCCCAACACTAGAAAGTGGGTAAATACTGAAATGATCATGTGACTCCTGTCTTATCCCTGATCGTATGGTTACAACTCTCCCCTATGGTTACAACCATACCCGGTCTCCCCTACACTGTTTGTTTGCCTGGTTGTTCGGTTTTGCACCGTAGGTCTGAGCGGACCGTCATTTAAACTGTGCTATAAGCCTGGCATGTTGCACATTTTGACAATAAAGTTACTTGAACTTGATCTTGTATGTTTGTGTGTCATATTCGCCAACTGCATTGAGGACATACTTTCCCCACCGCGCATTGCATTGCAATATGAAGTAAGCCGATTCCGAATGATGGAATCTATGCACAATTTGACTTGACTGAAGTAAACACAAGAGGTCAACA
>JAXIVH010000062.1:988770-991270 GCA_036785325.1 Urophycis tenuis | reverse complement strand
ATGCCATGTAGGCCTACCTAAAAAAAATCGAAATAAACGTGTAAAAAAACAACGTACAAAAATATTTCCCTTCCGACAACCAATCACAGCACCCTAATCGTGCATTGTTTACTTTGGACCTACCGTGTACCATGTACCGATGAAGTACCATACTGGACCTTTGGATGACAGCAAAAAAAAAAAAAAAAAATCTCAAGTCTGAATCTGGCGTGAAACATCGTGAGAGGAGAGCGGGCGGCCGCACCGCTAAGACGACGCGCCGTCGCCGGCCGCCGGGGGCTCCGGCTTGCATGCGCGGACCCCCCGGTGGTTGGCGGCGTGCGGCAGCTCCACCAGGGCGAGCACCGTCTGGGCCAGCCGGGCCAGACCCGCGTCCTCCGTGGTACTCGGGTGGGCACAGATGGCGTCCTGGAGGGAGGAGTAAAGGAAGAGAGTCAGGGACAGGGCATCGGAGGTCATTTGTAAGAAAGCCACCTTTTCCCCTACAGAGCCGTGCAACATGCAGTTAAGTTGATGCGCGGGTGTGCAACTAACATTGGAAACCACACTAACATGATGGGAGGAAGTATATGGCTGGTCCTGGCACTAACGTGATGTTAATGTGATGCTGATGTTAGCATGCGAGGCGAAAACACCACCAACACCACCCCTCCCAGTCGCTTTAGGTCTACTATTTGAATGAAGCCGATCTCAAGTGGCTGGTGTCCAGCCAGTGAGTCAAAGCAAACGATTGCTGTTTCAGACCCAGCCGGGTGAATGACGATGAATGACGTCTCATTTTCAAGGGTTTCCAGGGTGAGGTTTAAAGTATTTTAAACCTGCACCATGAAACGTTTTCCCATTAGCGGCCCCCAGTGGTTCGAGTTGTAGCTATGTAGTTGTAGTCATGGGTACATGATTGTTACACGACAATAACACAAGATTACATCGTGTCAATTGGAATTTAATTACAATTGGCAAATAGTCTTCATTTTAAATAGCCGCTATAGAAGTGGTGGCCTGCATTTGAGTTGGATGGGTCTGGAACAGGCAATCTCACTGCTACAGTCGCTATGGTGACTGTAGTGATCGCTGACGTGCAAATATCCACACATAAGTATAAAGTATACAAGTATCCATACTGGGGAACCTAAAGAGAGAGCACATGCTTCGAGTGGTTACAGGAAAGGCTGCTGCACCATCACCAACACCACACCCCATGCATGACAACGGAGCCGGGCTGAGTGTAGAATTACCTGGGCTGAACCGAGCGCGGGGCCATCCTGAACACAGGGCGAGTTTAGGATTACAGTGACAAACAGACGTGTAGAGCGGCACACACAACGACACACCGGGGACGGCAGCACATGGAGCGAGGGTACACGTGTCGACAAACACAGCAAACAGAGCGGAATGCGCCTTTATGATCAAAGTTTTTAATTATTTACAACAGAAGGGGGGGGGGGGGGGCGGGGGGGAGAGAAAACATATAGATTTGTATAAACCCGACTCTCGGTAATTACAATGACCATTGTATAAATACTATAAAATACAACAGTATTTCTGTTCTGCTATCATCGTCGTTACGAATATAGGTTTGGTCTGTGCCAGGTGGGGGTGTCATGTAGCGTCATCCAGTCTCATTCCTTATAAAACCTTTTTCAAAACAAGTTCCATGTGATTGACAGCGGGCCATTCGCGGTGGAGGAGGTGGGTACAATGTACACGATAGCAGGGGGGACCTGCAGATGTTAAGTCAGCCCTCTTCGCACAACACAGGTATAAAAAAAAAAAGTAGATACAAAAAATATCCTGCATAAAAAAAAACCCTCCAGCAAGCGACAGAAATCGGAGCACACATACAGTAAGTGCCAGGTGATGTCACAAACAAGCTGGAACAGTATTAGCCAATCAGAGAGCACGGCTGCACTGACCAGTGCCCCCCCCCCCCCCCCCCCAGGTGGTCCCAGGACATGGTTATTCTTCAACCAAATACAAGGAACGTTTGAGACGTTTGTGAAAAGCCTGAAGTGTACCTCTGGATGAACCCATCTGTGACGATACATGAGGACAATTAGGAAGGCTCGTTAAATGTTATGTTACCTCCTAGGATACCCACATGTTTGTAATGCTGCACAAACATCACAGCACTTACAGGAGCCTTTTCAGAAGAGCACATGAGCACGAGAAGCAGAAGCCCTTTGACAATGTGGCTATCTGACAATCAAATGTTGAAGCAATCTGTCTCTTCTACTTTTAATGGATTAAATACTGACTCATGCGTTTTACCTGTGTGTAATGTTAATGCGTTAGGGAGACTGTAAGGAGTCACATCTGCCTCAAAGGCTTCTGCTTTCCGCAGCAGTAACAAAATAAATACAAATAAAATAATTTAATTTGTTTACATTTATACAGACTCATAGCAACAACAAAAAAACAAAAAAAACGGGTCGACTTGACCACCGACACAAACAGCAAAGAACAAACGTACCGTTAAGTTTGCCGTGTTTAAGCTTTGGGG
>JAXIVH010000062.1:978770-983770 GCA_036785325.1 Urophycis tenuis | reverse complement strand
GGACCACCGCTGGGGACGAACACACCAAACACCACTCGTTTTACTCATCTGTGCGATTCCTCAGTCATTGCAGCTCACCGCCACTAGATGGCAGCAGAGTTCTGGTGAAGCAGGAGGGTGCGGGAGGGGAGGGAGAAGGCTTGAAGGCTCGTCTTACTTACCCCGTGCCGTTTCCTGTCGGCAGCGTGGAAGCCACATGATTTCCTGTTTTGGTCGATGACTTCAGCAAGCTGCAGCAAACAGCGGTTTGGACACAGGGAGGCCACACCGTGGGGAGGAAACAACGAGTTACACAGCAGCACACACTCAGAGACCGTCCACCTGAGCCCACAGGCTCCCAGACGGCAGACTGCAGACTGATTGCCTTCCAGCTACCATAAAGGCGGGTGTCGTCACAGCCAACGCTCCCAGAACACATGTTTGGTTTGGTTTGTTACTTTTATCTGCTTCATCTCCCAGTGGAGCGCGGTTTGGCTGCCAACGTGTTCCAGTAAAATTAAATAAAAAACCCTTGAGCTGAAACACGCCCACTTGCAAATGTGTGTCGCCAGGCGCTAAGTGTTGGCCAGAGACCTGCTGCTCGGAGCGCCGGCGCCGCCAGCTTTCCTTTCCCTTCCGCCCCGCGGCAATGAATAAAACAGCGGCGGCGGAAGCATCGCCGCCGCCTTCAGGGCGGAGACCGCCGCGTCTCCGCCCTGAAGGCGGCGCCGCGAGTACGCGGACTCAACGGGCCCGGCCGCCATCTTGGATGCGGTGGCGGCGGCTAGTGTGAGATTCCACATGTGCACATACACACACACACACGCACACATACGAGCACACACGCACACATACGAGCACACACACACGGACACGCACACACGCACACATACGAGCACACACGCACAGGCCACAGGTGCCCAATAGACCAGGACCAGGACCAGGACCAGGACCAGGACCAGACCCAGGACCGGGACCAGGACCAGACCCAGGACCAGACCCAGGGACCAGACCCAGGACCAGACCCAGGACCGTGACCAGGACCAGGACCAGGACCAGGGACCGTGACCAGGACCAGACCCAGGACCAGACCCAGGGACCAGAACCAGGACCAGAGGGGTACTCACATGCCGTCCCGGGCCCTCTCCCTCTCCCTGTGCTGACGCTCCCTCTCCTGCCAGATGAGCAGCGTTCCGGGCCGACGCTTCTCCTCCAGGGTGGGGCTGGAGGGGGAGGCGGGGCCCGAGGAGGCCGGGCTCGCCTGGGAGGGCGACCTGCCCGCGGGGGAGGGGGGGGACGCGGGGGGGGAGACAGCGTTA
This sequence comes from Urophycis tenuis, assembly GCA_036785325.1. Classification (NCBI taxonomy): domain Eukaryota; kingdom Metazoa; phylum Chordata; class Actinopteri; order Gadiformes; family Phycidae; genus Urophycis; species Urophycis tenuis. Next base: position 982,472 of record JAXIVH010000062.1, on the reverse strand, counting down.
CAGGGCGTGCATCTGAAGCAGCGTGAACACACCAGTGATGACCGCAGACGGTCAAATGAATGAGTGAACAATACGAATGGTGTGGAATTCATTTGGTTTCGGGGTGCCGCAGTGGAGTACATGAACGGCCGTTCTTGAGGACACTTGCTTGTCAGACAGACAGACAGACAGACAGACAGGCTTGTGTATTTATCATTTGCATCAAGCAGCAACAACAACAACAACAAAAGAGTGAGTAGGAAACACAAGAGAGCATGGAGCAGCCCAGCCCTGTACGAGCTAAGCTAGCTGAAGCTAAGCTAGCTGAAGCCAAGCAGACTGCGCCACCATCATGTGAGAGAGTGAGAGAGAGTCTGCCCCACCACTGCCCCTCTGACACCACAAACACAGCCCGGCCCCCCGACCAGCCCGACAGACGCAGGGGGAAGCACTGCTGGGACCACTGGACAGCCCTCGCTGCTGCTCTGGAAGCACGCTCCTTCATAGAGCAACGTCATGTGGTGGTCGGGAAGATCATTTGGAGGTGTTGGGTTTTTTTTTATTCAGACCGTTGACAGACACTCGTTAAGATGCTCGTTAACCGATAAGAATGAATGTCCCGGAAAGGATGGACAAAAGTCTGTGAGTCCTAAAATAAAATTAAACTTTTTTTCATTGCAGTAGGGTTGGCCAGCGCAGACTCTATATAATATATAATATTTATATTTAATATAATAATATATAAAGTCAAGCTTCGGGTAAAGGTTGCAATACATCCGAACAGATTCTGCTACGCCTACAACGATGTATCGCTAAGATATTCAGTGTTTATCAGTCAACACCATACTGTGGGTTAATGGTTGAACACATCATCCATCTGGGGACGACTGTGAAATGACTGACTCATGGTGGGCCATGGATAGGACTCCTCTGTCTGGAGGTGGAGAGTCAACGCCGCTCCTGGAGAGTCCCGGACGAGCACAAAGTCAGTCAACATCTCATTTCCTTTCCGGCGTTGCAAAAGACAGACCGTAGCCTGCCCCGGCAACCGTCGTCAAGGAGAGGCAGGCCGCTGCGATTGCAGCAATAACCGAGAGACACACGAATCTGCCATGTTATCTATCACACGCCTGTAACATGTTATCTATCGCACGCCTGTAACATGTTATCTATCGCACGCCTGTAACATGTTATCTATCACACGCCTGTAACATCTCTGTATCACACGCCTGTAACATGTGATGTATCACACGCCTGTAACATATGATGTATCACACGCACACGCCTGTAACATGTGATGTATCACACGCCTGTAACATGTGATGTATCACACGCCTGTAACATATGATGTATCACACGCCTGTAACATGAGATGTATCACACGCCTTTAACATGTGATGTATCACACGCCTGTAACATGTGAGTTATTACACGCCTGTAACATGTTTGTATCACATGCCTGTAACATGTCTGTATCACACGCCTGTAACATGTCTGTATCACACGCCTGTAACATGTGATGTATCACACGCCTGTAACATGTCTGTATCACACGCCTGTAACATGTCTGTATCACACGCCTGTAACATGTGATGTATCACACGCCTGTAACATGTCTGTATCACACGCCTGTAACATGTCTGTATCACACGCCTGTAACATGTCTGTAACGCAGGGCTGTGGGAAATGAGAGTTTGTCACTCAAGAGACTGGAGTGAGATTCTCATGGTTAAGAGTTGTGCAGGGCAGTGAATGAGTAACACTGCATGTACGGGGCGTGTTGACTCTGTCAGCTCTGTAAACACAGCGATAGGCAGCGGCCTTGAGAGGCCAGAAGGGGGGATGAACCCCCCCCAACCCCCCACAACACACGAAAAGCTGCAAGCACTCCGCCGTGCACAGTGCAGTGTGCATTCCTGCAATGTGCAGTCCTGAAGTGTGCAGTGTGCAGTGGTGCTGTCCATGAAGCCACTGCACTGAAATGCAATGTGTGTGTGGATGGAACCCAACTGGCCGCCACAGCACCACCCAACAAAAGGGTGGAGCAACTCTTACTGCTGCGCTTCAAATCAGGGGGAGGTCATCCGCTTCCGTTGGAGTTTTTTTTTTTAGTGTTTAGTTTATTTTTCCGCTTTCGGAGAAGACAAATTCCACAAGCGGTGATTCACCAGATAAGGTGGATGACAGGTGGTTCACCAGATAAGGTGGATGACAGGTGATTCACCAGATAAGGTGGATGACTGGTGATTCACCAGATAAGGTGGATGACTGGTGATTCACCTCTACCGGCTCACACACAACCACACGCTGAAGCAGAGGAAGAGCTTAAGCAACACGTCATCGTCATCACCATCACCACCATCATCACCACCACTAACACCATCATCACCGTCATCACCACCACCACCACCATCATCACCATCACCACCACCACCACCACCACCATCATTATCATCATCATCATCATCATCATCATCATCATCACCATCAACCCACCTGCTCGCTGCAGAAGACTCCGGGCTCTGGGATGGAGACAGGCCTTCCTTCTTGTACACCTGCTGACAGAGCAGAGAGCCGGTCGTTACACGCATGTTGACAGACGTGTTGACACACGCGTGTTGACACGCGGTCACGGCTCGGCCCTCTGGGTCCGGCGCCGGCGTGGGAATGTGGTCGCCGACGCCATTTTAATAAAACACCGCTGACCTCCGCGGACCGCTGGGGGCGGGCCAGAGGTGCGAAAACTAATGGGAGGAATGATTTACCCACGATGCATTGCAAAGAGGCTTGGCCAGACGGGTCTGACCGGAGACACCAGGGCCGTGTTCCGATATTCATACTTCCCGTACTTACTATACTTAGTTTGAGTATGTAGGGTGTTTTGATTACGATCGCGGCGAAAAGAAGTGTACTCAAAGGACCCGGATGTTGCCCTCAAAACAGTACGCAGAGTATGCAACAGTGTACACTATCCGTACTCAACGGCAGCCATCTTAGCTACGTAGCAGAAGAGGCGGAGCCAGGCTGAGCCGCGCTCAGTTCAAAAACAGCCAGACGTCAGCGGTGCGTAATGCATTCACGTGTGTTTGGCGGGTGATGGTACTTTCCGGTAAGTGCACCACAGAGTATTGGATTTGGAACAACACTAACGTCTGAAAATCTGCGTACTTGGTGAGTACGGATAGTGTACTACGTTTGAATGTACTTATGGAAGTATGGACATTGGAACACAGCCCAGGGGGCGCCAAACCATCCCCACATTTGTCAATATTTGCTGTGTATTTGCGTACGTGAGACGGGGAGTTTTTGGAAACTTGGTTATTAACACTAAAGGACAACGAACACATGTGATATGGTTGAAATATTGAAATCCTACAGGGAATATAAAACTCCCTCTGGGTGATGGAGACTCAGGGGTGAGGGTCTGGGGGGGAGCAGGTGTGAGGCCTCCATGGGGGGAGGGAGGTGTTGACATACCAGAGGGGGGGAGGTGAGGGTGGGGGTGGGGAGGTTGTCGTCTCCCTCGTCTTCCTCCGTCATGCTGCTGTCGATGAAGTCCACCTGCTCCGCATCGCCGTTCACTAGGGGGGGGCAGAATGACCCAGCAGTGAGAACATCACAGCGAGAGAGAGAGCAGGAGAACAACACAGAGCAGTAGAACAACACATAGAGAGCAGGAGAACAACACAGAGAGAGAGAGAGCAGGAGAACAACACAGAGCAG
>JAXIVH010000062.1:968770-971270 GCA_036785325.1 Urophycis tenuis | reverse complement strand
ACTGTGAGGGTGCAGTGAGGGTGCAGTCAGGGTGCAGTGAGGGTGCAGTGATGGGTGCTGTGATGGGTGCTGTGATGGGTGCAGTGAAGGTACTGTGAGGGTGCAGTGAAGGTACTGTGAGGGTGCAGTGAGGGTGCAGTGAAGGTACTGTGAGGGTGCAGTGAGGGTGCAGTGAGGGTGCAGTCAGGGTGCAGTGACGGTGCAGTGAGGGTGCAGTGATGGGGGGTTACCTGAGGTTGAGGTAGGTGAGGGCCTGCAGGTTGCCCAGGCCGGAGGAGAGCGAGCGCATGCCATTGTGGTAGAGGCTGAGCGTCTCCAGGGAGATGAAGTGACACAGCTCCTCAGGCAACTCACACAGGCAGTTCTTGGACAGGTCTGTACACACACACACACACACACACACACACACACACAGACATACACACACGCACACAGGCACACGCACACACACAAGGACTTCTTTAATATTTTAGACTCCGACTCAGCAGAACACAAGAACACAGAATCCAGAACAACGAGCTGTACAATGCTTCCTGGTAAAGAATAAGAAGTAACGTTTCGGAAGGCAAAGTGATGCAATCCCACTGGTTTGAGAGTCGAACGGACGGCACACAGACATGATGGAGTCGCTTCCCTTCAGAACCGCACAGGAGTTCACGTGTTCAATCTGCTTGCGTTGCGCACGCAGTGTAACTACGGAGACGGGTTGAGGAGCAGTGAGACACACACGCATGCACACACACACACACAAACACACACACGTGACCTATTTTGGTACACTGCACACCACCAACAGTTAGTTTAACTTTGGAGATGGGAACGAATGCACACACACACACACACACACACACACACACACACACACACACACACACACACACACACACACACACACACACACACACACACACACACACACACACACACACACACACACACACACACACACACACACACACACACACACACACACACACACACACACACACGGCCCCCCTGAGGGTCTCGAGACCAGCAGTGAGTAACTGCAGCAGAAAATAACTAACTGTAATTTAGGTTTTCACTGTTACTCCCCGCGCAAGCATTTCCCTTTGTTACGGCTACCGGACTGTCCACGCTAAATGAATCTCCATTAACATCATTTTCGGAACTCGCCAATCAGTTATTCTTTTTTTGTTTGTTTTGTTGTCGGGCAAGATAAATATCAGGCATGATTTATTTTCATTGGAGCCGATCAGAACGACATCAGACCCTGCCTGCAGGGGCCAGGTGGTCGACAACGGGAAGCGCACACGCGTGACGAACAACAAACACACACCAAGAACACAAAGGAGAAGCAGAACCATGGCCAGGAACGCAGAGCACACGCAGAACCCCGTCGGCCAGAGAGTGTTCTCCCCCACATTGTGGGTCCCAGTCTCCTCCTCAGGTCTAAATATAGATCCATATACTCCCACTTCCCTTTCCAAAGGATATTCAGGTCAGCCCGAGAGCCGCTTGTCGCAGTGAAACTAAACGCTGGGCTGGGAAAAACTAAAAACGGGGGGGAATCCATTTTTGATGAGAACCAGCAAACACAAAAATGGGAAGGAGGCCCATCAAACTTCCACCATGTCTGTCCTTAAAACAGTTCACACAGTCAGGCCGACGCCGTGTCATCAGAGGGGGGCGGGGGAATCTTCCGGAAGAGACTCCAGACTCACTTGTTCAGAGTTCACCTGAACCCTGCAGGACATCCATCCTCTACCTCTACCCCGCCGGCCAAAACAAATCAACTTCCCTCATGCTAATGTATGTTGTGTACGTCTCAACACTTATTATTGCCCTTTGTATCTTAGCACTTAGCATCATCATAGGCCGGAGATGTTGTGTGCTATCAATGGTTCACCTAGCAATTGAAATGCTTGAACCTTGTTCTGGTGACTTTCTTACTGTATTAGCAGCAATGAAGGGTTTCACCTGACAAATGTACTCTTTGGAAGTCACTTTGGACAAAGCGTCTGCTAAATGCCCTGAATGTGAATGGAAATGGAACTGTAAATGGAACGTTCTGCCAGGTTCTACATTCCAAATAGCTCATGTTAAGATATTTATATCTCCAACTCTTTTGTCCTCCAACTTCCCTCATCTGTCCAGAACAAACAGCATCCACTTCCATCTTCCGCATGCTAGCGCAGTCTCTTCCTTTGTGTCGAGTCTCCCCCGTCTCCCCCCCCTCACCCTCTCATCTGTCTCTCTGCCTCCCCCAAACCTTGTGTTCCTCCCTCAGCTCTTCCTCTGGGCCCCGGGGGGCCTCCCCTCCAGCCTCTTCCTCATGGTGACCGCCGCTACCGTGGTGAACGTTGCCGTGTTACGCACGCCCCCCCCACCCTCACCCCCCCCACGTAAACACTGCAATTATCTCACTCTCTCTCTCTCTCTCTCTCCTTCCCCCCTCCCTCGCCTGAAGAGAGTGATATCGTGCCTGACCACACACACATACAAAGGTATGTGTGTGTGT
>JAXIVH010000062.1:961270-963770 GCA_036785325.1 Urophycis tenuis | reverse complement strand
GGTGTATAGATGAATGAATACATGATGTTTACATGACATCATTCACCCTGAAGGGATGGAGAAGCCCACTCCACAATGTAGGTCATGTTGCCCTCTTTCAGTGTCGATATTCAGACCAAACTCTACACTGCGTCTACAAAACAGTCAAACGTTTTCATTCATTTTGAGCCGTTCACCCCTGAAAGATCAAGCAGGGGGGCCCACTCATCCCAGAGAGTACGTGACGAGGAGTCTGGGTGATGAGGAGTCTGGGTGATGAGGAGGAGTCACAGTGATGAGGAGTCTCAGTGAGGAGGAGTCACAGTGATGAGGAGTCTCAGTGAGGAGGAGTCTGGTGAGGAGGAGTCTGGGTGATGAGGAGGAGTCACAGTGATGAGGAGTCTGGGTGATGAGGAGGAGTCACAGTGAGGAGGAGTCTGGGTGATGAGGAGTCTTAGTGAGGAGGAGTCACAGTGATGAGGAGTCTGGTGAGGAGGAGTCTGGGTGATGAGGAGGAGTCACAGTGATGAGGAGTCTCAGTGAGGAGGAGTCTGGGTGATGAGGAGTCTGGTGAGGAGGAGTCTGGGTGATGAGGAGGAGTCTCAGTGAGGAGGAGTCAGTGAGGAGGAGTCACAGTGAGGAGGAGTCTCAGTGGAGGAGTCTCAGTGAGGAGGAGTCACAGTGAGGAGGAGGAGTCTCAGCGATGAGGAGTCTCAGTGAGGAGGAGTCTCATTGAGGAGGAGTCTCAGTGAGGACCCTCCCAGGTCCCACTCTGACTCCTCCAGCTCCCTCCCTCCGTCCTGCCTGGGCGGCCACGGGGCCCCGGTCGCCAGGGCAACGGAGGCGTGGGGGGTTCCGCCTGCGCCGCCTTAAAAAGAGCCAGATGGCGGCGGCGCCGTTTCACATTCACAGACCGGCCACGCACCAGACATGTGCTGCGACACACGCACCTCATAAAATCTGACACTCCGGGGGACGGTCACAGACACCCCCCCCCCTCACCCCCCTGCCTCCCCCCCCTGCCTCACCCGGCCTCCCTTCATGATGTGTGTTTGCGCGGGCGTGTCTCGTGTGTTCGCCGTCGAAGCACAGACCGGGCGAGGGAGGCGACCTGTACGGCCTCCGGGAGGGAGACAGAGGGGGGAGAGACTGCGCTGAGGGGGGGGAGAGACAGCAACGAGGGGGGAGAGACAGCACCGAGGGGGGGAGAGACAGCAACGAGGGGGGAGAGACAGCGCTGAGGGGGGAGAGACAGCAACGAGGGGGGAGAGACAGCAACGAGGGGGGAGAGACAGCAACGAGGGGGGAGAGAGCGCTGAGGGGGGAGAGACAGCGCTGAGGGGGTGAGAGACAGCAACGAGGGGGGAGAGACAGCAACGAGGGGGGAAGAGACAGCAACGAGGGGGGAGAGACGCGAGGGGGGAGAGACAGCTGAGGGGTGAGAGACAGCGCTGAGGGGGGGAGAGACAGCGCTGAGGGGGGAGAGACAGCGCTGAGGGGGGGAGAGACAGCACTGAGGGGGGAGAGACAGCGCTGAGGGGGGGGAGAGACAGCGCTGAGGGTGAGAGACAGCAACGAGGGGGGAGAGACAGCAACGAGGGGGGGAGAGACAGCGCTGAGGGGGAGACAGCGCTGAGGGGAGAGACAGCGCTGAGGGGGTGAGAGACAGCAACGAGGGGGGAGAGACAGCAACGAGGGGGGAGAGACAGCACGAGGGGGAGAGCCTGAGGGGGGAGAGAGCAGCCTGAGGGGGGAGAGACAGCGCTGAGGGGGGAGAGACAGCGCTGAGGGGGGAGAGACAGCGCTGAGGGGGGAGAGACAGCGCTGAGCCGAGGGGGAGAGACAGCGCTGAGGGGGGGAGAGACAGCGCTGAGGGGGGAGAGAGCGCTGAGGGGGGGAGAGACAGCGCTGAGGGGAGGAGGGAGGAGGGGAGACAGCGCTGAGAGGCGGGAGGAAGAGCGCTGAGGGGGGAGAGACAAGCCCGCCTTTGTGCAGCTTCTCCCAGGCCCACAGCCCTGATACAGGTTCCAGACAGGAGGGGAGGGCGGCCAGGCAGACCGTGTGTCTCGGTGGACGGCCGTGATCAGACCTGCTGACCGCTCAAACCACACCCCCCCTCCACCTCCTCCACCTCCTCCTCCACCACCCCCCCTGGCCTGTGCAGACCATTGGGAGATTAGGCCCGAGTCAAGCCGATTACTTCACTTCACTAGTAGAGGCCTCCTGAAGGTCTCTCTCTCTCTCTCTCTCTCTCTCTCTCTCTCTCTCTCCCTCTCTCTCTCTCTCGGTTTACCGCTTGTGCTCTGTTCGGAAGTCGGCCCATTGCTTTATGTGAGCGCCTGTTACAAAGCCTGTGTGTGTGTGTGTGTGTGTGTGTGTGTGTGTGTGTGTGTGTGTGTGTGGTGCGTGCGTGTGTGTGTGTGCTGTGTGTGTGTGCCTGTGTGTGTGTGCGTGTGTGTGTGTGTGCGTGCGTGTGAGGGGAGAAACTCTGTGTTTGTGTGAACTATGAAACTGTGGTAGA
>JAXIVH010000062.1:916030-961070 GCA_036785325.1 Urophycis tenuis | reverse complement strand
TCTAAAACACCATTAGGGCTCACACGACTGCTTGACCCTGTGGAATGCAATCAAACACATTAAGGTAAAACCCATTGCACCGTGTCCTAATGCACACACATTAAGATCAAGTCAGAAGATAACAGCGGCCTTCTGACAGAGGACTCCGGCCAGCGATGGGGAACGTCTGCGTGAGTCGCTGACCTCCAGACGCTAGCCGGACCCATTACACCGTCATGTCAACAGCCTGCCGTTTGACGAGTCGATAACGTATTGGGAAAAACAACGTGAACCTGTACTCAGAGCACTTCTACAGACAAGCCCGCGGGGGGGGGGGGGGGGGGGGGGGGGGACATGCTCTCAAGTCTGGTGAACACTCTTCTCCTCCCTTCCTGCCTCCATCTCTCTGCGGCTAACGTGAGTTCCTCAGGGGGGGGCAGATGGACCGCCCAAGCTCGTTCTCCTAACACCACCCACCTCCACCTCCACCACCACCACATCCACCTTCACCTCCACCACATCCACCTTCACCTCCACCTCCACATCCATCTTCACCTCCACCACCACCTCCACCACCACATCCACCTTCACCTCCACATCCACCTTCACCTCCACCTTCACCACCACATCCACCACCACCTCCACCACCACATCCATCTTCACCTCCACCACCACCCTCCACCACCACATCCACCTTCACCTCCCACCTCCACCTCCACCTTCACCTCCACCTCCACCTCCACCACCCCAGGCAGATGACGGCTGCTGTGTGAGACAGATGATGAGGATGAGAGACGGATGAAGAGGAAGGACAACCGACTCTGCGGTTGGTTAGCGAGCTGACCTTCAGTCCGGCAGCCCGGCCGGGCTGAGAGGATGCAGGGTTCACACAAAGGTGCGCAAATTGCGACACAGGTCGCGTCTGTTTGATCGTCGCCATCGAGGCAGCGCCCCTGCGTAGCCAGGCCCCCGCCCCACCCCCCCCCTCATAGCCCCACCCCCCATGTAGCCAGGCCCCGCCCCGCAGCGCCAACCAAAGCAGCGTGAAGCCTCCGTACAGAGGTGGAGCGAGGCGGAGAGCTCTGAACCAGAAGGCCTGAAAAAGCAGAAGCGCAGCACAAAACCACATCCGCAACATGGTGGAGGAAACGCATGGGGGAGGCGTCCTCTGAGCACACAGACTCACGCACGCGCACACACGCACACGCACACGCACACACACACACACACACACACACACACACACACACACAGGAACAGGCATGCAGGCACGCACACACGCAGAACAGATGTAACAAGTGACAGAGTGAAACCATATGTCTTCGCCCAGCACACACACACAAGACAAAGCAGACGCAAAAAACGTTTTTGAAATCAATGCTTGCGCAATATCACACTGTGGCTGTGCCCATGCACGCACACGCACACACACACACGCACACGCACGCACACACACACACACACACACACACACAGAAGCCCAGGGCGTGGTGGTGTGTTGAACAGGCTCTTCATCAGCACCAGGCTCGTGAGGGCCAGGTATCTGGCGAGGTGTTTTACCAGTGAAAACATGGCGCACAGCGGCGCCATCGGTTTCCCCCGCCGCCCGGCCACGCCTCCACAGACTGGGGACAGGAAGTGAAGCTGACTGTCCTCGGTTGAGCGCGTCAGACTTGACAAAGACGGCCTCCCACTCGCACTGCCAGCTCCAGACGCCATGACGGTTAGACAGGTGCCCGCTTTAACGTCTGTGTGTGTGTGTGTGTGTGTGTGTGTGTGTGTGAGAGAGAGACTCGGACCGTCGAGACGTCGTTTCACTCATGGTGGTCTACGCTGAGGGAGGGGGGCCGGCCAAGCACACACACACACACACACACACACACACACACACACACACACACACACACACACACACACACACACACACACACACACACACACACACACACACACACACACACACACACACACACACACACACACACACACACACACACAGGAAGAGTGTGGCGAGGGCTCTGGAGAGGACTCAAAACGGGTCATGGCTTGGCCTTGGAGAACCAATAACCAGAGATGGAACTTATCAAATGGATTGATCACATTGATCACATCACAACATGACATGAACGAGGTATTTTTAAGTGAACCGGAGAGAGATCTGAATCACGCACTGCTTTGGCCTTTATACAGTACAGTCACAGCGGCCCACAGCCAAATAACCTGAACGTTTAACCACGACTTCTAAGAGCCTTTCTGAAGGGGGTCTGTCGAGGTCCGCGCTTCAAGCCTGCAGCGCGCAATGTTATGTGCGGCGAGGGGGAAATGAAAAGCATTAAAAGATTTTACAGGCAACTAGAAAAGGATTCTTCCCTTCCTCTCCACCCCACAGCATTCAGCGCTGCTGCCCACAGGGAACAAGGTGCAGGTAGTGGAGTGTTTCGTTTCTACGTCATTTCAACACACGACGTCTTCCCCTACGTCAATCAATACATGAATGTTGTGGTCTAAAGACCCTCTGAAGAGGTGATCATGGTGACATCACAATCCATCTGCACCCAGTGTCAGTGTGCACAGTGCCAGTGAGTCAAAGACCGAGAGCAAGGACAAAGTGTATGAGTCATGACTCCTCACACACACTGGATCACAGCACCCCAGGATGGGTGTTGCAACCCCATTACTGGAACATGGCAGCAATATGAGTAAGGGCACCCCCCCCCGCCAACACACACAGCCTTTCCCATAACTCGCCCTGTGGCCTCCAGGCCATATCTTTCAGCTGTTGGGGAGCTTAGCAGTGGTATGGAAGGGAGAGTCTCCCCACACACACACACACACACACACACACACACACACACACACACACACACACACACACACACACACACACACACACACACACACACACACACACACACACACACACACACACACACACACACACACACACACACACACACACACACACACACACACACACACACACACACACACACACACACACAATGACTGAAGGTGGTCATGGATAGGATAGCCATGCCAGCCACTTAGGAGATATCGGCCATCCATAACCAAATACCTCAACGTTTTTAAAAAGCAATGTCTAAAACATGACCGCAGCTTTAAACCACATGGAAACCTTCGCCAACAATGTTTGAAATGATTTTTTTTCCCAAAAGTAAGCTGTTTTTCTGTTTGCAGGGCGAGCACACCTTGGAACCCGATTGACCAATCAGGATTGAGCAACTTCCCATTCACATAAAAAAAATGTTCACGGTGAAATGATCTGAATGTTAGCCGGGGCACAGAACCAGGGACAGAAATAAACTTCTGTCAATCTCACACAATGGTCCAGATCTTTCACAGCGCCCCTCCAAATGAAAAAAAAAAACCTCTCCTTTTTTGGAGTCAACCCTGCAATCATAGGCTCCAGAATTCCACGCTCCGTAGCCCAACTAAAATAGTCATTTCCTCACAGTTTCTAATCCCTGCTTCTTCTACACATAGTTACCCCCTTCCCCGGTGAGAACACAAAGCCACTCCTCCCAGAATAAAACACTATTCTTTTTATGTCATCATCATCATCATCATCGTTCAATCATCATCGGGCATGTTGGAGAGAGAAAAAAAGGAAGCAGTACTAAAGCAATCTCCTGACATCTTGAAGATGAAGGTGTTAATATCCAGGGGCCCTACCTGGGCCTGCTCTGTTCCACCCCTCCACCTCCGTTCATCTCCCCGGCTGCCGTGTGAGTCAGACACGTGTGAAATGAATTCACAGGCCAGAGCTCATTACAGTGTCATTTTTAGAACAACGGGCTCATAACTCTCTAATTAAGACAGTCGTCTCCATCCGGCCAGCTCCGCACTGTTCTGGGCTCCGGGTGCGAGGGTGCGAGGGTGAGAGGGTGAGAGGGATGCAGCTACTTAGCAACGAGACGCGCTAATGAGTGAATGAGAACAGGACCTGGACGGGACAGGAAGACATAAATCTGACCCTGGCTTAAAGCTGTGTTATGGAAAGAGGGTCTAGCCGCCCACACCCATGTCCCCCCCCCCCCCCCCTCCCCATTTCACACATACACACACACACACACACACACACACACACACACACACACACACACACACACACACACACACACACACACACACACACACACACACACACACACACACACACACACACACACAAAACACACACACACACACCGTCAGAGCCCTGACGGTCAGGAGGTCCGTGGGCCCAGCAGACACACAGACCGCTGTGTCTTCATCACTGTGCTGCACTTCTCACAGACGTCGTTATGTTTGCGGGATCGTGACCGCTCAGGTTGTCAAAAGCTCAGCACTCTGGGTCTTTATTCAGCGTTTTTCCAATAAACGGTGCACAGAACACAGAACACTACACACAACACTACACACACACACACACACACACACAGACACACACTGCACACAATACTACACACACACACACACACACTACACACAATACTACACACTACACACACACACACTACACACAATACTACACACTACACACACACACACACACTGCACACAATACTACACACTACACACAACACACACACACACACACAATACTACACACTACACACACACACACACACACACACACACTGCACACAATACTACACACACACACACACTGCACACAATACTACACACTACACACACACACACACAATACTACACACTACACACAGACACACACACTGCACACAATACTACACACTACACACACACACACACACACACACACAATACTACACACTACACACACACACACAATACTACACACTACACACACACACACACACACACACACTGCACACAATACTACACACTACACACACACACACACACACACTGCACACAATACTACACACTACACACACACACACACAATACTACACACTACACACACACACACACAATACTACACACTACACACACACACACACACACTGCACACAATACTACACACTACACACACACACACACACACAGCACACACTGCACACAATACTACACACTACACACACACACACACTAGGTCCTTGTCCCCCCGCAGGAAGGTGTGAAACTGCTGCTGGCAGGGCTCCTCTGTGTCGACGAGAAGCCAGAATCCTGTGTGTCTGAAACTCTGACCTCCCAGGGCCTGGGCTGTTCCAGAGGGGGGAGGAGGGGGAGGAGGGGGAGGAGGGGGAGGAGGAGAGGGAGGCAGGGAGGGGGGGGGTTCTCAAAACACACGCACAGCGCGTATCGGGAAGCGAGCCCGCTACCATTTTAACAACAGTCCCCCTTTTGTCCACTCCGCGCACTTCCACACATAAGAATCCATTACAAGTGAAAAGGGTAAAGGGGGCATTGAGCAGACGCTTTTTGTCCAAAGCGACCTTACAATCAGTACATTTGTGAGGGTTCCACATGTGGACAGTTGGAGGAGGAGGAGGGGGATCGAGGGGATCGAACCACCAACCCTACGGTGAGTGGACGACCCGCTCTGTCCACCCGCTCTACACACTGAGCTGCTGCCGCCCTATCAAGTTCAGGGGACGCAGAGAGCAGAAAACGGTCCACTCTTCAGCCAGGCCATGTCGCACCCACATGGCATCTCGGTAGGTCCCCCCCCCAGAGAAGTCACTGACACGGGGTCTCCTCTCCTGGGTCACAGTGTCTTCTGGGCCAGCCCTCGTCCCCCCACCACGAGGGGGGGGGTCCACACCGGACCCCCCCCCAGTCCTCCCAGGCGGCGAGCCCCCTGGCTCATGGAGGAAGTCACACCAGGTGATGACCGCACACGGCGAGTGATGCAGGCAGAACCACACGGTCATCACGGCCCCTCAACACACAGTGACCGCACACGGCGAGTGATGCAGGGCAGAAGCACACGGTCATCACGGCCCCTCAACACACAGTGACCGAACACTGTGAGTGATGCAGGGCAGAAGCACACGGTCATCACGGCCCCTCAACACACAGTGACACAGCCAGGGCTGCACCGCTGATAACCTGCTCTTTAAGAACCCCAGCAGTTTGCTGCCCCAGCAAAGACAAACAATTGCGTCAGCGGCCGGTAATTTCACCCAATCAGAACCCGGAGCGGTATAACCTGTGTTTCTCCAGGTGTCCGGCACTGTCATTTGAGTGATGAGTTAACTCTTTAACGACCGGGTTTCTGGGCGCGGGTGAAAACAACACATTACCTGGGGACAACCGGGCGTTATCTGAAAGGAGCAGGTGCAGCCTGCATGGTGTTGTGTCAACAACTGAACGGCTGTGTGTTCACGTGGACTGGACCTCACTGAGGACCAGCTCTAGATCATTCAGTATGAGGGGGGGGGGGGGGGGGGAGGAGTGAGGTCAAGGTGGTCCCAAAACAACGACTGAATCGTTTTTAACGTTTTAACACAACAAATCTCAATTCATGGGTTTGAGTCGGACATCTTTGATACAAAAAACTTGTTAAAGAACCTAAACCTGGGGGACAATTTCAAAAACACCCCAAAGTCCATAACCTCATTGGTTATGAACTTTGGGTGTTTTTGAAATGTGTGCAAGACATTCAATACGACGATACGATTATAACTTGTTATTTTGCTCTGAGGGGGGTAACGCATCTTTGGTGTGTTAGGGCCTTCTCTTTTCAGGGGGGCCGGTCCGTGGATCCATCCGAGCAGATGATCGTCATTAACCAGAACCCTGAAGCCAGCGAAGTGAGGCAGTGTTGTTGTGAAGTCGCTGGGCAGCGCGGTGGCTTTCAACAACCTGGATGAGGTAATCCCCTCTTCAGCCAGATGAAGCAACAGCTCATATACAGACCGATCAACGTGTAAAAACTCATTCGGTAGGCCTACTCGGTTACGATCACTACAAAACTTTCCTCAGCGATTCGTACCCGATCCCCCCTGAATGTGATAGGAAGTGAACTCTCGACCAACACATACTGGCACGTCAACTCAAGCACAAATGTTTGGAAATAAAAAACAAATCCCCCACTCAATGAAACGCATTGCACAATAAAAACCGACCTTCAAAACTCGGCACCAGTTAAGTGACCACAGCCGACACATTACAAGGAAGCAGAGAGATCCGTTTGAGAGGCGGAGAGCCTACGCTCTCCTCACCCCCTCCACCCGAACCTCCCCGATCTCCCCCAAATAAAAGAAATGTCCCCTTTACAACAAAACAGAACACAATGCGAGGCAGGTGGCAAGAAGACAAAAGACACAATCCGCCGTGCGGATTTCCAAGCAGCGTAGACCAGCCCCCGCCACCACCACCACCAAAAACACACACAAAAACCCCCAACAACGACCACCAAACTCCTCAAAGTGACGGCGAAAGGAGCGCGACTCGCCTGCGTGCGTGACGTCCGACAGGTCGTGGTTCCGGGCGCTGCGGGGGGAACTCCTTCAGCTTGCGGTTCGACAGATTCAGAGCCCCCGCTGGCCGACGCCTCCTCCAGAGCCTTCTCCACGCTGCGGCTCGCCGCGATGGTCGCCGGCAGCTGGGCCCATCCCCGGCGGCCATGGAACACACGCGGGGGGGGGGAAACCTCCTTTGTTGCTGTTTTATCCCAAACCGTTTTACTCTACTTTATTATTTTATTTTTTTCCCCTTCGACGATCTCTCGGATTGGTACGAGCAACCCCCCCACCACCCCCTCTCTCTCTCTCTCTCTCTCTCTCCCAGGTATCCCGAGTTATTCCGACGAGCTCTCCGGGTTAATCACGGGGTGCCCACCTCGAACGCGGAGCGAGAGTTCGGGGTCGCTGCTGCCTGCTGGAGCTGTCAGTGTCTCGGAAGGGTGCGGGTGCGGGGTGTGGGGGGGGGGGGGGGCGTGGCCACGCACTGAATGGTTTGTGCATCTCTTGACACGCCCATCCTCCGTGATCTGGAGGCGGGGCTTATGGCAGACAGCGGTCTGATTTTGCCGGATGGAGTGTGTGCAACGACTGCGATTGCAAGATTGGTTATGTTGTACAAGTCCGATGGGACGCGACGGAACGCGTTGCAACGCCACACGGGGCGCTGTGACATTCACGGCTTCGTGCTACGACATGTGGATGTGAGTGTGAGCAACCCCTGAACTTCCTCTACGCCTAAACACCTCAAAACGTCCTGTTGTGTATTTATGTGTACACAGCCCCTATACATCTGTGTCCAGTCGTTAACTAGCGTCTGGATGCAATGCTGATCAAAGTGGAGTTAGAGTAGGTAGTGGATTGTAATCATACATAGCCTGGGTGTGTCGTCATGGATTAAAATGCTGCAGTAAGACAAATGGCAGGTCTATTTTAGTTTTAATTGTGAGTACTGCTGTGACTTCAGCTGGGTCCTATGTTGCGGACTGTGAGGATTAGAAACACACGCACGCACACACACACACACACACACACACACATCCCCATCCTCCTCTGTACCAGCCCCCCCCCCCCCCCCCTCTAACCCGTGTCCAGGCCATCTGTCAACGTCCTTACGGGAGGGGGCCACAGCTGGGGGGGGGGGGGGGGGGGGGGGCTGTACACTTTAACTTCACACACTTAAAAGTACAGAAAATCCATTAACTCCCCGCTGCTTTAAACCTCCTGTGCCATCGACTGGATCCCTTTTAAGATTATTATAATCGTGCATACACTCTCTCTCTCTCTCTCTCTCGCTCTCTCTCTCTCTCTCTCTCTCTCTCTCTCTCTCTCTCTCTCTCTCTCTCTCTCTCTTCTCTCTCTCTCTCTCTCACACATGTATGTTGCGTTAGTGGTTTCCTGTTCAGCAACGCCGCGGGTTGCACTCCGACTTGGCAGCGGTAAAATGGATCCGCTCGGCGGTAGCGGTAACCAGTTCAAGCATCCCCTTAATCATGCATGCACTGAGCACAAGGGTCAAGCTTCACTGTACACTGGCACACGCACACGCACGCACACACACACCACACACGCACGCATACGCACACGCACACGCACACACACAAGCGTTTTTTATTGCACCTGGGGTGATATAAAATATACGAGCAGGGGTGTCTACAACCCGTTTAGAGTTAGAGGGCGCGCAGCACGTAAAGTGAATCACGGGAACAGCGCCACCTCTGGTGGAACGCCGGTTATTGCGTGATTATTGTTTTTACAAACAGTTCAGTTCGGTGCCAGACGTTGCCGTCATTGCAGTTGGTTGGTGGTGGTAAACACGAATTAATATGAAACCCCCACGCACACCCTGTATAACCTGACTCATGCATACGCTTATACCCTCGGTGACCCCCCCATTGTAAGGTGAGGTCACGTCCCATCGGTAAGTAGGTCACTTGGTTACTGATTGGGCCAATCAGGAAGAGCTGTTGCCCCCATGCTCTGTATCAGGGGTCGTCCCTGTGTGGGGTTTGTTTACCTCCGTATCATAACAAGGAAGGGGGGCCGCGCCCGGAAGAGTGGGGGGGGGGGGGGGGGGGGGGGCTGCGAGGACCATGAGAACAGAGCTGTCACATCCTCCCTGCCTGATCCTGAGAGTGCTCTGGCTCAAGGGCCGCGTCTCTCGTGACATAATCCCAACAGGACAGGACATCTGTGGGAACACAACGAAAGAAAAAAACCTCGAACCCACTGCCATGTATGCATTGTGACACGTCATTCCTGGGGTGGGGGATGGTATTCATTGCTGAAGACCGACAATTATCAGAATCCATTTGAGGATAAGTGGCAGTCAAGCAGCAGTGAGATCCCATATTTACCCGGGTAAAGGGGACATTTAGCAGACGCTTTTGTCCAAAGCCACTTACAATCAGATTGGTGGGGGTTCGACATGTGGACAGTTGGAGGAGGGGATCGAGGGGATTGAACCGCCGACCCTACGGTTGGTGGACGACCAGCACTTCAAGAAAGGGACACACCAAGATGTCTGTCATTGTCCAGAGTGTTTCGGCACTGTGATGATCAGGCCACTTGACGGGCCACAGACCTCCGCGTTGAAACCACTCAGAAAGTAGAGCTGTTGACCGCCGTCTCTACAGACCAACTGCCGTCCTGTTGTGTTGGTGCTGGCCCCTTGTTCTGAAGGAGTGATGACTAGCTGTGTTCTCCCTCATAGGGACCCGCGGAGGCGGGCCGCAGTGACTGACAGTGGGACTCCTCCAATGGAACGCAAAGCGCAGACGCAAATGCAGAGAGTCCTTCATCGTCAACTATGCAGCCTCACTTACAGTCATACTGTACAATGTATTGGGACGAAGGCCCTGTTCCAACATGGAAGGAAAATCAAAGAAAAACAGTTAACAATGAAATGAAATACAATACAGCACAGAATAACAGTAAGAGCAGCAATGGAGGATGTAAGATGAAGAATGAAAAATAAGCAAGCCATGGAGAATGATTTGCAGCAGCATGGTAGAAACACAAAGTGCATTACTGAAGTGCTCCGCTGCGCTGCACCGGGAGTTTGTAATGAAAACAACCCCCGAACCGGATGAGTCAAACGGCAGCTCAGAGATATCTCGGTGAGTCCCCTTTATCATGTGGTCCGGCTCGGAGCGGTCCACAACCCGTCAGGCCGGTCTTTTGAATCAACAAATGCACCAGTAGTTGGCTGTGGTCCCGTGGAATGACTCAGGGACATGCAGCAGGCTCTTTTGATTGGTCAAGGTCATGACATCATCCCAAAGGCATCTGGGTCACGGAGAGAGAGAGAGAGAGAGAGAGAGAGAGAGAGAGAGAGAGAGAGAGAGAGAGAGAGAGAGAGAGAGAGAGAGAGAGAGAGAGAGAGAGAGAGAGAGAGAGAGAGAGAGAGAGAGAGAGAGAGAGAGAGAGAGAGAGAGAGAGAGGAGAGAGAGAGAGAGAGAGAGAGAGAGAGAGAGAGAGAGAGAGGGCAGCGATTGCTCACGCTCATTAGCGCGTGCAGAGAGTAGGCCATACAGCCTCAGTTGATTATGGGAGAATTATCTTATGTTTGTCGCAGCTGCGGCAAGGCTGAACACAGGCCTCACGGCTGTTAGAGAGTGTGCAGCTTGGGGTTCACGTGTTCACGTGTGTGTGTGTGTGTGTGTGTGTGTGTGTGCGTGCGTGTGTGTGTGTGTGGGTGTGTGTGTGGCTTTCATAGCTTTGTTCATGTACTCATTGTTGTCAAGTCTTCTATCTTCTATCTCCGTTTCTGGTTGGGAAAAAAAAAACTTTTGGACAAAGTGTGTGTGTGTGTGTGTGTGTGTGTGTGTGTGTGTGTGTGTGTGTGTGTGGTGTGTGTGTGTGTGTGTGTGTGTGTGTGTGTGTGTGTGTGTGTGTGTGTGTGTGTGTGTGTGTGTGTGTGTGTGTGTGTGTGTGTGTGTGTGTGTGTGTGTGTGTGTGTGTGTGTGTGTGTGTGTGTGTGTGTGTGTGTGGTGTGTGTGTGGTGTGTGTGTGTGTGTGTGTGTGTGTGTGTGTGTGTGTGTGTGTGTGTGTAGGACTTCCATAGAGTTAATCACAAAGTGTGAGTCACCACAAGGTGACAGATGGCTTGATGAAAAGATCAGCGGAGACAGAGAGCCCCCTCACTAGATACTGTCAACAGCGGGGAGCTGCAGAAGGCTGTCAGGGAGGAGCAGCAGCACGTCAGGCTGCAGCACTTGGGAGAGGAAAACTGACTCAGGAGATTGGACTGAAAACATGGACTCCCCAAAACCAATCAGGGGAAAAATGTTGCCGGCAGCAGCCTGTTGTCTGCAGAGAGTCAAACAGAGGCAGTCGTTCAGTCAACCAGCACAGATATCCTGTGACACAGCTGTGTAGCAACATAGCTGTTCAATCTCACCTACAACACCTTTCAGGTGATAATTGTATATTAAAATACAATCAGTAACAGTATGATGCACTACTTGATGTGTGACTCTATGGACTCTCTATGAAATAATTATGATCATATTATCATATAACAACCACATTAGTGTTGCTGTATTGATATCATATCATATCCAATGTGCATGTGCGTGTGTACGGGGGAGTTAAAAGGGGGGAGAGAAAGTGTTGAAAGAGGGGAGTACGCCTGAGAATGAGTGGTATGTCCCTGAAACGTGACCTTGCTGCCCTCCACCCCCCATCAGCTGTGCTGCAACCGAGCAGTCGGCCTTCTGGACGCAGGAACCACAGAGACTCACTGGAGCCCACCTCACATCACACCGCGGTCACGAGTACAGACGTAGTGTGTGTATCACCATGATCACAAGTACAGACGTAGTGTGTGTATCACCACCATCACGAGTACAGACGTAGTGTGTGTTTCACCACCATCACAAGTACAGACGTAGTGTGTGTATCACCACCATCACGAGTACAGACGTAGTGTGTGTATCACCACCATCACAAGTACAGACGTAGTGTGTGTATCACCGTGATCACAAGTAGACAGACGTAGTGTGTGTATCACCATGATCACAAGTAGACAGGCGTAGTGTGTGTATCACCACCATCACAAGTACAGACGTAGTGTGTGTATCACCACCATCACGAGTACAGACGTAGTGTGTGTATCACCACCATCACAAGTACAGACGTAGTGTGTGTATCACCACCATCACGAGTACAGACGTAGTGTGTGTATCACCACCATCACAAGTACAGACGTAGTGTGTGTATCACCGTGATCACAAGTAGACAGACCTAGTGTGTGTATCACCATGATCACAAGTAGACAGGCGTAGTGTGTGTATCACCGCCATCACAAGTACAGACGTAGTGTGTGTATCACCCGCCATCACGAGTACAGACGTAGTGTGTGTATCACCATGATCACAAGTATACAGACGTAGTGTGTGTATCACCACCATCACAAGTACAGACATAGTGTGTGTATCACCATGATCACAAGTACAGACTTAATGTGTGTATCACCACCATCACAAGTACAGACATAGTGTGTGTATCACCATGATCACAAGTACAGACGTAGTGTGTGTATCACCCGCCATCACGAGTACAGACGTAGTGTGTGTATCACCATGATCACAAGTACAGACGTAGTGTGTGTATCACCGCCATCACGAGTACAGACATAGTGTGTGTATCACCGCTATCACAAGTAGACAGACGTAGTGTGTTTATCACCGTGATCACAAGTAGACAGACGTAGTGTGTGTATCACCACGTTCACAAGTAGACAAACGTAGTGTGTATATCACCGTAATCACAAGTAGACAGACGTAGTGTGTATATCACCATGATCACAAGTAGACAGACGTAGTGTGTGTATCACCGTGATCACAAGTAGACAGATGTAGTGTGTGTATCACCACGTTCACAAGTAGACAGACGTAGTGTGTATATCACCGTGATCACAAGTAGACAGACGTAGTGTGTATATCACCATGATCAAAAGTAGACAGACGTAGTGTGTATATCACCATGATCACAAGTAGACAGACGTAGTGTGTGTATCAACGCAATCACAAGTAGACAGACGTAGTGTGTGTATCAACGCAATCACAAGTAGACAGGCTTTGTGTGTGTATCAACGCAATCACAAGTAGACAGGCTTTGTGTGTGTATCAACGCAATCACAAGTAGACAGACGTATAGAGTGTGTATCAACGCAATCACAAGTAGACAGACGTAGTGCGTATATTACCGCGCTTTTATTCACACTTCAGTCACACTTCTCAGTGATTGTAAAACTTTATTAGTGTTAATCTGCCCGCTTACACGTTAAAGCAGCAGCAGTAGTGTGTGTGTGTGTGTGTGTGTGTGTGTGTGTGTGTGTGTGTGTGTGTGTGTGTATGCGTATGTGTGTATGTACGATGCGAACAGCCCCCTATATTTCTATATTTGGAACAATCGCTGCAAGTACAGACAGCAAGTTAAAAGAAGGGTTGAGGTGGATCTTGGCCCCATAAGGTCCGTCTGGATAGATTTTAGTATCTGGGCTCCAAGCTGTAGAAACCCAGACAAGGTTATATTTAGAGCAATAGGCCGATTGATTCAACACAAATATGCTATTTTGGGGGCGTGGCCTATACAGCTATTGCATTAGCATTACTTAATGTATTCAGGGGTCAGCTGAACAGCATTCTGGGAAGCTGTGAGGGAAAGCTAGATCAGGGAAGTGGCTGGCCAGCACAGCTGCAGTTCACTGCGCACTTTGCTTCTGACATTACAGTGATTAGTTTTGGCCAGATCTGAAGCACTCCAGTGCCATGTCATGAGTCAAAGTTTGGAAATGACAGTTTATGTGGAAACTGTAGCAGAATGTACAAAAAAATATAATAAAAGCATACCAAATGAGTAATCGATTACTATGAGAAAATGTTTTGATTACTTCTGCCTTTAGCACATTACAATATGGGTTTCAGGAAGTGTCCCTGCTCAATACAGTCGGATGTCTGAGCTCAGCCTGTCAAAAAAAAGTATTTCCGGCCGCTTATCCATATTTGCGAAATCACATGAATAGTCATGAATAGTTTTCGTGTTACTTTTTTATTTTTTATTTTTTATATATGACGTGACCAAGTCGAGCATCGACACCGCGTTGCGTGGTGGTTTCAGTCGTGCCGAACCTTGCACTTGCAGACAAACGAAACTGGTCGTTCCAGGGCCCACATCCCCCCACACGCACAGCGGCCAGACGGGGGCGGGGCGCCCTCTGGTGGTGAGACAACAACGCGCAATCATTACAAAAGGTGGTGACGAATCGGCCATACGTGTAATGTGTTCGCAGCAAAACCTCTTCATGTAAGTTCTGCCTGCCACACATGCAAAGTGAAGAAATGATAGAGAGCTGCATTTACGACTGTGGATCCAGCTGGTTCCACCCTTCCTGTGCAGACGACCCTGCAGCACTACCTGTGAGGAAAGGGAGTCTATTGTTCTCTATTGTTCAAAGAACAACTAAACTGGGCTAAAAAGGTGTTCACGTGGATGACGTGTACGCATAGCACGCCCCTTACAACCTAAACTAGGGCTGAATCCTCAGCAGCCACACGGGCGAGAGAGCTCAAGGGCAGACTCTTCCCCCTCCAGATAAAAGGAAAGCGCACAGAGATGCTGTGTGGACGAACACCCTGACCCCGAAGACCACCGTCTGGCACACACACACACACACACACACACACACACATTCCCGAGCGGTGTCCCGGTTGTCTTGTTATCTTCTTTTTTGTGGTTTGTTAATGTTGTGAAATAATTGACACACATAATAATTACTGATGGGACTGCGCTTCCTTCCAGGTCTTGGGAAGGCAGAAATAGACCCCGCTGTGTTCAGTACGTTTAAAACCACGAGAACCGAGACTTTTCCACACTGACCTCGCGTGTTCAGTAAAATGACAGTCGAGTTGGTTATGAGACAGGACTTTTCATGTCTCGGTCTGTCGTTATTGCTCGCGTTGACCACAGAGCGGCGCTGTTGGCTTATTGACGAGGCTTTGGAGCGTTCCGTTTGGGCCAAGTACGAGCATTACGAGTTCTGAACTGATCCTTATTGGTGGAGCTCAACTCACTTTTACTTGTCTGGTTATCAAAAGATTAAGAAAAAAGATAACTATCGCAATCCCCCCCCCCCCCCCCCCCACAGACACACACACACACACACACACAAACACAGACAGACAGACAGAGAGACACACACACACACACACACACACCACACACACACACACACACACACACACACACACACACAGACAGAGATACACACATACACACACACACACACACACACACACACACACACCCATACACAGACAGACAGACAGACAGACAGACACACACACACACACACACACACACACACACACACCCATACACAGACAAACAGACACACACACACACATTAAAGACTTATTCAACACTGGAGCCAAAGCTACGCGCCTGTCGTTATAACGGTGAAGTGCACAGACAGGATTCCAGGCAGGAGTCTCGCTTTCTCAAGTCTGCCAGCCAATTACTTTGTGTGTGGGAGCTTCTGACTGCAGACAGCCGCTCACACGCTTCCGCCCAGGGAAGTGCTGACTGTGCTCTGACAGGGCTGAGCACGGCGTTATATGCGGTGGGGAAACAGATGGCTAAGGAGTTTTTGTTCCCCCCCCCCCCCATCCACCCACTGAGCTCGTTAGCGATTAGGGCGACCGTCTTCCGTGACACATCTGTGTCACCGCGCACCCGCGTCTCGCCGCGCCCCCGCATCCTGCCCTGGGCTGGGATCGGCCCACAGGGTGGGACGGCTGCACCCGCGCTGCTTTGACTTGACGTTGGTTGCTTTTGATGGAAACCGGTGACCGACGATGTCAGTACACATGTAGAGCGGGCAAACAAATACAAACGGTACAATCACAATTTGAAAAGATGGAGGATTTTTTTTTGATTGGGCGTTTGCTGCAAAGCATCAATAATGGTGCCGTTCGCCTTGGGGAATTCCACTTTTCACATTTGTTTTTTGTAAATGTTGTTTTATGGTATTTGGCGGACAACATGTTGACATGACACATCGTTCTGGTTAAATCTGTCAAGTCTGCAGAAATGGGCTGAGTTATCTCAGGCTGTGCTCTCTTCATACACCGTTGGCTGAGGCTTTCACCGTGCAGACTACTCCTGTTGTCTCCCCTATTTATTTATGTCTTCCCTTGACTCAGGCCTTTTGTACACCTGCATGCGTTGGCCTACATTTCACAGGCTTACACCCCAGAGAGACAAAATGGTCCTCCCTTAACATGCCCTGAATTAGGATTCTTACAATTCAGCGCATTTCCTACACAGCTGTGTAGACACACCACGTTCGACTTGTCAGGTGTAAGGATTGTAATGGTGCTTTTGGGATTGCACAATGTTTTTGTGTGGATCCTACCTTCGTCATGAGTTAACCTGTACAATCCTGTCCTCGTTAACCTGTTCACCTGTACAGTCCTGTCCTCGTTAACCTGTTCGCCGGTACAGTCCTGTCCTTGTTAACTTGTTCACCTGTACAATCCTGTCCTCGTTAACCTGTTCACCTGTACAGTCCTGTCCTCGTTAACTTGTTCACCTGTACAACCCTGTCCTCGTTAACCTGTTCACCTGTACAATCCTGTCCTCGTTAACCTGTTCACCTGTACAATCCTGTCCTCGTTAACCTGTTCACCTGTACAATCCTGTCCTCGTTGACCTGTTCACCTGTACAATCATGTCCTCGTTGACCTGTTCACCTGTACAATCCTGTCCTCGTTAACCTGTTCACCTGTACAATCATGTCCTCGTTAACCTGTTCACCTGTACAATCCTGTCCTCGTTGACCTGTTCACCTGTACAATCCTGTCCTCGTTAACCTGTTCACCTGTACAATCCTGTCCTCGTTGACCTGTTCACCTGTACAATCCTGTCCTCGTTAACCTGTTCACCTGTACAACCTTGTCCTCGTTAACCTGTTCACCTGTACAACCCTGTCCTCGTTAACCTTTTCACCTGTACAACCCTGTCCTCGTTAACCTTTTCACCTGTACAACCCAGTCCTCGTTAACCTGTTCACCTGTACAACCCTGTCCTCGTTAACCTGTTCACCTGTACAACCCAGTCCTCGTTAACCTGTTCACCTGTACAACCCTGTCCTCGTTAACCTGTTCACCTGTACAATCCTGTCCTCGTTAACCTGTTCACCTGTACAACCCTGTCCTCGTTAACCTGTTCACCTGTACAACCCACCCCGAGCCCTCCTCTGTGACTCGTGCACCCACTGTCCCCCCTCTCAGAGGTGACATCAGGGGACTTTTAATGTGGAACACACTTCCTGTTTGAGTCCAAGCTGGCCAGTGACCTACTGGTTGGCACTGGGGCCTCCTGCTTTGTTCTCCCAGTGACCAGCCCCACCCAGTGGGGGGGGGGGGGGGGGGGGGGGGGGGGGGGGGGGGGCTGGCAAAGAGAACATCCACCAGTCAGGTTAAAAAAATGGGATTGGGGCAATCGAGTCAAAAACAACATCACCCTCACACAGGATAAAAAGACCCTTAAAATTCCCCTGCAGAAACAACAGCTTACATTTTAGAGCACGGAAATGTTCACCAACACTTCTGTTATTATATATATATATATATATATATATATATATATATATGTGTGTGTGTGTGTGTGTGTGTGTATAGTGAATGTGCTGACTTCATCCTCAGCCCTGTCGTCTCAGTGCCTGCAGGCTCCTTCAGACCACGGAGCTGAAACCAGAGAATTCACGCTTTCTGAAAAGAAACTCCATCCGTGTGTGACGAGGGCAGCGGGTCACACGCCCCCTGAGTTACGTAACCCCAACACACAAAGGCACACGCACACACTATACACACGCACACGCACAAGCAAACGCACACGCACGCGCACAAGCACACGCACACACACACACACACACACACACAGCTGATCCCTCATCCCCAGACTTGCTCGGCTCTCACTGTGGTCTGAATCATCACGGCTGCACGCGATGCGATGGGGAAACGCCCACAGGTGGGATGTGGGGAAAACAAAAAGAGAAAGGCACCAGGTGCACAGACCGGTGTGCAGTACAGACCGGCCTACAGACCGGTCTGTGTGCGGTGCACACACAGACGCGTGAGGACAGGGCGGTGTGGGGAGGAAGGCTGGGTCTGTACCAGGTGCAGAAGGAAGGCTGGGTCTGTACCAGGAGGAAGGCTGGGTCTGTACCAGGTGCAGGGGGAAGGCTGGGTCTGTACCAGGAGGAAGGCTGGGTCTGTACCAGGTGCAGGAGGAAGGCTGGGTCTGTACCAGGAGGGAGGCTGGGTCTGTACCAGGAGGAAGGCTGGGTCTGTACCAGGTGCAGGAGGAAGGCTGGGTCTGTACCAGGAGGAAGGCTGGGTCTGTACCAGGTGCAGGGGGAAGGCTGGGTCTGTACCAGGTGCAGGAGGAAGGCTGGGTCTGTACCAGGAGGAAGGCTGGGTCTGTACCAGGTGCAGGGGGAAGGCTGGGTCTGTACCAGGTGCAGAAGGAAGGCTGGGTCTGTACCAGGTGCAGGAGGAAGGCTGGGTCTGTACCAGGAGGAAGGCTGGGTCTGTACCAGGTGCAGGAGGAAGGCTGGGTCTGTACCAGGTGCAGGAGGAAGGCTGGGTCTGTACCAGGAGGAAGGCTGGGTCTGTACCAGGTGCAGGAGGAAGGCTGGGTCTGTACCAGGTGCAGGAGGAAGGCTGGGTCTGTACCAGGAGGAAGGCTGGGTCTGTACCAGGTGCAGGAGGAAGGCTGGGTCTGTACCAGGAGGAAGGCTGGGTCTGTACCAGGTGCAGGGGGAAGGCTGGGTCTGTACCAGGTGCAGGGGGAAGGCTGGGTCTGTACCAGGAGGAAGGCTGGGTCTGTACCAGGTGCAGGGGGAAGGCTGGGTCTGTACCAGGTGCAGGGGGAAGGCTGGGTCTGTACCAGGAGGAAGGCTGGGTCTGTACCAGGTGCAGGGGGAAGGCTGGGTCTGTACCAGGTGCAGGAGGAAGGCTGGGTCTGTACCAGGTGCAGGAGGGAGGCTGGGTCTGTACCAGGAGGAAGGCTGGGTCTGTACCAGGTGCAGGGGGAAGGCTGGGTCTGTACCAGGTGCAGGGGGAAGGCTGGGTCTGTACCAGGAGGGAGGCTGGGTCTGTACCAGGAGGAAGGCTGGGTCTGTACCAGGTGCAGGGGGAAGGCTGGGTCTGTACCAGGAGGAAGGCTGGGTCTGTACCAGGAGGAAGGCTGGGTCTGTACCAGGAGGAAGGCTGGGTCTGTACCAGGTGCAGGAGGAAGGCTGGGTCTGTACCAGGAGGAAGGCTGGGTCTGTACCAGGTGGAAGGCTGGGTCTGTACCAGGAGGAAGGCTGGGTCTGTACCAGGAGGAAGGCTGGGTCTGTACCAGGTGCAGGAGGGCAGCGAGGCCCGGTTACAGGAGGAACGTTCTCCTTGTTACAGACACAATGCAAACGTCACCCGATAGCACACTGGTGTGTGTGTGTGTGTGTGTCTGTGTCTGTGTCTGTGTGTGTGTGTGTGTGTGTGTGTGTGTGTGTGTGTGTGTCGGGGGGGGGGCTCACCACATTAACGAACAACGCGGCCCTGGAGAGGATGGGACTGCCTGTGGAGGAAAACTAGAACATTCCCCCGTCTCCACCATGCTGGGCCACAGGGACGTTTTGGGGAGGACATGTAGACTCAAGCACACACACGCACACGCACACGCACCCACACACTTACACACACACACACACGTACACGTACACACATACACACACACACACACACGCGCACACACACACAGACAAACGCACACACACGCGTACACGTACACACACACACACACACGTACACATGCACGTACACGTACACACACACACGTACACGTACACACACACACGTACACGTACACACGTACACACACACACACACACATACACGCACACACACACGTTGGACCCCCAGTCTGACTGGACCTCTGCATGGGTGGGTGTGAGTGAGTGAGTGACAAAGAGAGAGAGAGAGAGAGAGAGAGAGAGAGAGAGAGAGAGAGAGAGAGAGAGAGAGAGAGAGAGAGAGAGAGAGAGAGAGAGAGAACGAAAGAGAGATAATGACAGAAAGAGAAAACGAGAGAGAGAGAGAGATAATGAGACAGAGACAGTCAATCAGAGGGCAATATATCACAATCAGTTCCCTGGTCAAACATGAGCAGGATGAGTGAAGTAGTAAACTCAGTCAGTCAAGGCTCACTGTTGTGCCCTCCGGCGGCTCATTTGATCCGGTGCGTGACGTGCGTGGCGTGCACGGCGTGACGTGCACGGCGTGTCACTGGACACGGCCGCCGCGTCACGCGACACGCTCGCTGGCTCGCTCGCCGTCCTGGCCTTCAGCCCTACGGCGCGGCGATGCCCCGCCCCCTCTCTCTCTCTCTCTCCCGTGGCGATGCCGCCGGGCTCCGCCCCCTCCCTCAACCAGGCGGTCATGTGACTGGCTCCGCCCCGGCCGTGGGCTCTGTTTGCGTGAGTCTCTCTCCGTGAGGCCGATCAGCGGGAGAATCTGTGGTTTTTGCACACGTGTGTCCCTGCAGCTGACGAGCACTGTACGTTAGAATCAATTAAACTACGATGTAGCGAGTCCGACATAGATCATGATGATATATTATTAAGATTGGTTAGTCTCTCTCTCTCTCTCTCTCTCTCTCTCTCTCTCTCTCTCTCTCATTCTCTCTCTCTCTCTCTCATTCTCATTCTCATTCTCTCTCTCTCTCTCTCTCTCTCTCTCTCTCTCTCTCTCTCTCTCTCTCTCTCTCTCTCTCTCTCTCTCTCTCTCTCTCTCTCTCTCTCTCTCTCTCTCTCTCTCTCTCTCTCTCTCTCTCTCTCTCTCTCTCTCTCTCTCTCTCTCTCTCTCTCTCATTGCAGAACTGAGTGTCCTAAAGCAGCAGTCTCTGAAGTGTAACTGAGTCCCACAGGAGCATTGGCTCCTCCTGACTCCTCCTGGCTCCTCTTGGCTCCTCCTGGCTCCTCCTGGCTCCTCCTGGCTCCTCCTGGCTCCTCCTGACTCCTCCTGGCTCCTCCCGACTCCTCCTGGCTCCTCCTGGCTCCTCCTGACTCCTCCTGGCTCCTCCTGACTCCTCCTGGCTCCTCCTGGCTCCTCCTGGCTCCTCCCTGGAGGGCTTCGCGGGAGGCAGACCCTCACCCAGGAGCTGGTTCAGCTGCCTGAGAGGAGAGCCATGTGGACCACACGGTCATGTCTGTGGCTGCCGCTCGTCCATTACCAGCGGTGGAGCTGGTGTGTGTGTGGTGGGACCCCCACCCTCTTGTGGTGGGACCCCCACCCTCTCTGGACTCTGCTCCCCAGGGGGGGCCAGGCAAAGCTGCATCCAGGAACTGCTTGGCTCCCCGAGGCTTCGTGGTCTTCGTGGTTTCCGCCATCCTCGGCTGTTACTAAAGGGTGAAGGGGGCATTTTGTCCAAAGCGACTCACAATCAGTACATTTGTGGGGTTTGACATGTGGACAGTTGGGGGAGGGGGATCAAGGGGATCGAACCGCCGACCCTACGGTCAGTGGACGACCCGCTCTGTCCACCCGCTCTACACACTGAGCTGCTGCCACCCCTCTAAGGGTAAAGGGGCGTTTAGCAGACGCTCTTGTCCAAAGCGACTTACAGTCAGTACGTTTGTGGGGTTCGACATGTGGACAGTTGGAGGAGGGGGATCAAGGGGATCGAACCACCGACCCTACGGTGAGTGGACGACCCGCTCTGTCCACCCGCTCTACCCACTGAGCTACTGCCTCCTGTATCAATAGAGTGTTTCCTGCCACATGTGCAGGGTCCCTTAGGGTTCCTTCATAGGGCCGCTGTATACATCCATGGTGTCATTCCTTTCATATTGTTGTCTTGTGGAGCTGGAGCGTTTCCTGGGGCGTGGATGGTGGGGCCCTGTCTGGAACACTGCGGCGTGCCTGTCGTCCACACACTGCCAGGGGAGTATTGTCTGCTCCTAAATGGCAGGAAGGAGGCCATTTTGGAAGCCGGTCAACATTGTCTCAGAACTTTGTTTGTTTGATATGGTCTGCGAGGAAGTGTGTGTAATAAGTGTGCATTGTGTGTGTGTGTGTGTTTTCACTGGTACCTAGCCTGACTTTTCGCTTCATGAATTGTGGCATGGCACCCTTGCCAGACTTCAGGAAATGAGCCACACGCACACATACACACACACACACACACAAACACACACACTCACATACACACGCACACACACACACACACACACACACACACACACGCACACACACACACACACACACACACACACACACACACACACACACACACACACACACACACAAACACACACACTTACACACACTCACACACACACGCACACTAGCTCCTCACATGGGTTCAGGAAATGAACCACATGCACAGGCACAAGCACACACACACACACACACACGCACGCACACACACACGCACGCACACACCCACACACACGCACACTAGGTCCTCACATGGGTTCAGGAAATAAACCACACACACACACGCTAGCATGCTAGCTCCTCACAAGGGTTGCTGGTGCAGCATGCAGGTGAGGGCCCCCCCCCCCACCCATCCAGGGCGACCAGGATGGAAGTCCATGGGTATCTGGTTCCACAAAACCAGGTAGAGTACAGGGACATGTGTGGCCAGGGGAAACATGACCAAATATGGTCATCATGTCACAGGAAATATCAGCAGGAACCGCGACGCGAACAAATGTCAGTGGGCACAGTCTATTTCTGTTCCGTTCAGCCCATTCTGGCAGACAGACAGAACTGCAAAACATGAATGCATGCAGTGAAGTCAGCCCAATGTTGCACCACGCTCAGTATTGGTGCTGTGTTCCAACTGTTTCCAGAGGGCATGCGTGCCACTACACGGGCAAAACAACCGCCTTCATCTGTTTAGCAGTGTAGAGCAGCCATGTTTTACAGCTAATGGTTCCATGGCGCCTGCCTGTCTCTCTCCATCTGTCTTCTCACTCTGTCTGTCTCCATCTCAGTTGCCCCAATGGCTTCATCTTCCTCCTTGATGTAACAAGCCATTAGTCTGCATCCCTCAAGACACCCCCCCGCCCCCGCGCTGGCCACGCCCACATCCCCGCTCAGCCGGCCAATGGGGGCCCGGAGACGGCCGAGATGGACCACAAGCACGGAGCGCAAGGTCGCCGCCCCCAGGCCAGGCTCCGCCCACAGGCCAGGCTCCGCCCCCAAGCACAAAGGACCCCCTAGAATGACCCACCGCTTTGACGACAGTTAAAAACTGCACAAATTAAAACCTCCTCAGAACCCCCCCCCCCCCGCGATGATGCAGCTCATGGTGCAGCTCATTCTCTCCCCGAGGAAGGGGAGAGAATGGGGAGAGAATGAGAGGCCACCTGCCAACTGGTCCTCTGCCGAGCGAGTGGATGAGTCAGAGGAGGTAACCTTATCAGAATCAGAATCAGAAACAATGTTATTGCCAAGTAGGTTTGCACCTACAAGGAATTGGACTTGGTGCAATTGGTGCAAGAGAAAAGCAGTATTAAAAATATAAGTAAGTAAAATAACTATAAATATATATATACAATGTAAGTTGTACAATGAATATGGAATACCCTCCGTTGATGAGGCTACACTGTCTCCTCTCAGTGTTCCTCTCCAGTGTTCTCCTCTCAGTGTTCCTCTCCAGTGTTCTCCTCTCAGTGTTCCTCTCCAGTGTTCTCCTCTCCTCTCTGTGTTCCCCTGTTCCTTAAGTCAAATGTGATCGACAACACTGCCGTTCGCCCCGTTCCTTAAACCGCTGACGATTTCCAAGGCGAGCGACGATGTGATCAGGGTGCGTGTCTGTGTCCTCTCACAGTGGCCCTGTGTTGTAACACACGCCCCGGGTATCTGCTGACACGTCTCTGTTTGAGGTGAGAGACTCACCAGCGGCCAGCCCAAACCCACAGCCAAGGAGTGTGTGTGTGTGTGTGTGTGTGTGTGTGTGTGTGTGTGTGTGTGTGTGTGTGTGTGTGTGTGTGTGTAGGGTGGAGTAACTTGCTTATTGGTCCTATAGGGACAAGGCGACGTGACATGACATCCTGGATTGTACAACCAATAGATTTATAACAAATGCACTTTGTTGCAAATCTGTAAATTAAAAAAAAGAAGTGTAAAAAAAAGCATATGGATTATTGTAATTGGACTATTAGTAATGCAATGTTACTAAAACGTGATTGTGCATTATTGTACACGTCTATGTGTTTTATCGTAGTTGTATGAGCCACACATTTGTAGGATCACATTAAAACGCAGGCCTATACTTTTCATTTCATCATGAAACACGCTACAAGAGCCGTCGGCGGCCTGCAAGCCCGTGCTCAACATTCCAGCCCTCTCTCCCAGAAAGTCCCATTAGAGAGGGCCTCCTCCCCGCTCCACTCGCATCTTTTCGCTTTTTGCACAGCGTGACGTCAGTGAGCCAAGTCACCACCACCACGCAAAGGAGGAACGAGGAGGTGCCCCAATCTCCTCACAGCCAGCTCTCCGCTCGACCACCGCTGTCGGTCTGGGGAGGGGAGGCGGACTTGGGAGAGCGCAGGCGAAGACCGTGCGACGCGCAACGCATAGTAGAGAGGATTACCCAACCAGGACGCACGGCGCATTCTAAACAGATCTCCGGAGAACCGGAACGAGGCATGCACGACCCGGCTGGGCTGCAGCCTCCACAGACCCCCGGTTATTTTTTTCATCCTGTTGAACGCCAGCGACAGCCCGAAAGGGGAGGTATCGCGTGTTATATAGGAAGCCTGCGTGTCCCGCACGGAGCGGTTCCGCTATATTTCGCCGTGAAGGACAAACAGCAAAGCAATCGCGTGTGAAGGACTCGTTCCGGACCATAGTAGCAAGCGGCTCAAAGGGGGACACGGCGCTCTCTGACGCCAAGGACAAACGCCGGCCGGACGCCAAGACGAACTCCAAAGGAGCCGTTCGCGTTGCCGCACGGACTTTGCGCCGGTGCGTTCTGCCTCCGTGGGATCTGTTCAGTCGTGGTCGTCCGAAAAAAAGATCTCGATCTATACCGAACGCTCATTGTTAGGTCTTTTTTTTTTTTTTTTTTTTTTTTAGCTCTGCGCCACTCTGCCAACATCAAATCGAGTGGCAAAGGCGAGGGGGACGCGTGTATCAGGAAGGACTATCATGTGTCTTTGAGGGGGACCATACGGAGCAGGTCCCGGCCACGGCCGCTGATGGTGCGAACCCGCATGACCTACATACCGGTAAAGCCGTATGGGCAGCTACACGGACCACACGGGTTATACCAATGTACTTGAGGGTTCTACCAATTATACTTGATGCAAAAGCAGACTTGGAAAGACATGCGTGACTGACGCGGAGATCCGTTGTTTTTTATGTGTACGTGATGTAATTACGTTATTGCTTCGAAAGGGCGAACACGAGTAGCCTGTGTGAATGTCGATTCTAGGTACTTTACGTTACAAACCAATGAAAGCAGGGAACGCTTTAGGTCCGATGCTATGCAACACCGTAAGACTTGTATTTCCCCGTGAATGATCACACCGGACCCTTTCTGTGGATGATTACTTGAACAAGCTTCAGAACTAACTGTTCTCAAGCTATTATCAAGCCTCTTCTCAAACCTATGCAGCACATACCACAACCGCATGACCTTTGGACCAAACCAGTGCAGATCAAAGGTCTGAGGATGGAGTCACCTGCAGGGCATTGTGACAACAGGGTGTAAAGGTCATCTTCACAACCACCCGGAAGC
Organism: Urophycis tenuis; assembly: GCA_036785325.1. Taxonomy (NCBI): domain Eukaryota; kingdom Metazoa; phylum Chordata; class Actinopteri; order Gadiformes; family Phycidae; genus Urophycis; species Urophycis tenuis. The sequence goes on along the minus strand of JAXIVH010000062.1, from coordinate 934,893 downwards.
TCCGACCGGCTCACCGCAAACTCAACAGAGCGTCTGAAGCTCCCGGCGGTCTCCGAGCCGCACGCCAGCCGCACGCCGCCATGTTCCTACGGCCCGAGGACACGCCCCCTCTGCTGGGCCACGCCGAGGTGCCGGCGCGGGTGACGGAGAGCTACATCTTGAGCGGCTACCGCTTCCCCAACTACACCCTGCGGCAGTGCCTGCTGTCGGCCTTCCGGCCCACCAACGAGACGGGCAACTTCTGGTCCCACTTCCTGCCCGTCTTCCTGTTCGCCTACCACTTCGGCGAGGTGTTGGGCTGGGAGGGCGCGCCCCCCGCCTCGGACCCCTTCTTCTACCCGCTGTGGAGCTACTTCCTGGGCGTGCTGTGCCTGCTGGCCGCCAGCAGCCTGGCCCACCTGCTCAACTCCATGTCCCTGGTGGTGCGCGAGGTCTGCTTCTTCGTGGACTACGGCACCATCAGCGCCTACACCGTGGGCTCCTCCCTGGCGTACTACTACTACATCCACCCGCGGGCGGGGGTCCTGGAGGCCGGGGGCGGAGGCGGGTGGGCCGTGGCTAACGGCTCCGGCGCCGCCGCCGATCCCCCCCCGCCGCCGACGGCGCCGTTGGCGTGGTCTGGCGTGCCGGACGCGATGGCGCTGTTCGAGCAGTTCTACGTGCCCAGCTCCTGCGTGGTGGCCATCATCTGCATCCTCTCCTGCTGCAACACGCGCCAGCGCTGGCGCCGCCACCGCTACGTGATCCGCACCCTGGTCTTCCTGCTGCCCTTCCTGGTGTCCTCCACGCCCATCTTCTACCGGCTGGCCACGCGCTCGCCCTACCCGCCGGCGTCCGCCTCCTTCGCCTCCTCCGCCTCCATGGCGGGGTACTTCTACCGCCACTGCGGCTGGCTGGTGGCGTCGGCCGTCTTCAACATCAGCAAGGTGCCGGAGCGGCTGGCGCCGGGCCGCTATGACGTGTGGGGCCACAGCCACCAGTGGTTCCACTGCTGCACCTTCCTGTCCATCCTGGACGAGCTGCACATGATCAAGGGCGAGGTGCGGGCCGTGCTGCTGCGGCCCGCCCTGGCGCTGGCCGGGGGCCCCGCGGTGGCGGCCCCCCGCCTCCCGGGCCCCACGGCGCTGTCCACCTACGGGGTGATGCTGCTGCTGCAGGCCGCCATCGCCGCCATCATCGGCTGCTTCTCCTGGCAGGCCGAGTGTATCTACGGCGCCGAGCGGGACCGCCTGGCGCAGCGGGGCGGCGGCGGCGGCGGCAAGGGGTGCAAAGGTCACTGAGGGCCGGCGCCGCGACGCAGCGGGGGGGGGGGGCGGGTTAAGACACACACACAACATAGACACACACACACACACATAACATAGATACATAACATAGACACACACACACAGACAGACATAACAGACACACACACACACATAACATACACATAACAGACACACACACACACATAACATACACATAACAGACACACACACACACATAACATAGACACACACACACAGACAGACATAACATAGACACACACACACACACAGACATAACATACACACACACAGACATAACATAGACACACACACACAGACATAAAATAGACACACACACACAGACATAACACACACACACACAGATATAACATAGACACACACACACAGACATAACATACACACACACAGACATAACATAGACACACACACAGACATAACACACACGCACAAGCACACATAGAAACGGTGCACTTTAATTTTCAATTAGCTATGCAGCGTTTGCTCCCGTTGGGACTCTCCGCCTCTCTGAGGGAGCCTGGCCGGGGCAGCGAGGGGACCTGGAGGGTGAGGTCACCGTCAGGCTGAGACGGGTGTTCCGACTCCCTCGGTCCCCTGGGTGGGGGGGGGGGGGGGGGGGACGCGTCCCAGTCCCATCCCCGGGGGGGTCGGATGGTGCCACGAAGCACCTGTTATTGAAGCAGCCTATAGGAAGCCTGCGGGTGGAGACGTCACATGACTCGTCGTTAAGCAGCGCTGCGCGTCACTTTACTGCTAGCGGCGGCTCGCCGCTGGACTAGAACCGCTGGACTAGAACCGCTGGATTTCCCCCTCGTTAGGTTTAGTGACCCTTCCCTTCGTACACAAGAGTCTCCTTTCAGTTCCTCTTTCTCACCTAAAACGGGAAGTCAGATCTACACGTCCGTTTTGCAATTTTCAAAAGCCGCTATGAACCGCACTGAGAAGCCCTGGTTGATGCTAACCTGCTGAACGCCTACTTTGATGACAGACAGACAGACAGACTTTAATGATCCCTGAGGGAAATTGCATAATGACCCTCAATAAACCTCAGAGCTGTGGCGGTCGGTGGTTAACGAAGCGTTTTCCTGTTGAAACGCCGCGTCTCGTTGTGTTTCCTACACAGCCATGGAGCCACGCATGCTGCAAGTCATTTTCAAAGAACAATGAAGAGAATATCTGTGTCCTGTTTGCCCCAAACGTTTCCCTGTCTGGAGCCCGGTTTGACTGATGATGATTGCACATTATTCTGAGTCTGTCTGCCAGTGAGACTTGAGTTGTTCTCAGTTTTAAAGAAGAGAATCACATGTAGCCATGTTTGATATACTTACTGTTATAAGGCACTTTAAAGCTCCTCAGAATAAGCCTTTAAGAATGAACTCGTTAGTACTGGAAAATAAACAATTTCTCATTGTTTGATATTGCTGTTGAATGCAGAGCTCAAGATGTCTGGTTGGTCCACAGTAGGCCTATGTGGATTTAGTAACGAGAGGATATGTTTTGGAAACTGCTGTATTGTTGGAAGGCATAGGCCTACATGTTTTCACCTGGTCCTACAGGTGCTACAATTACAGCTGTTATTGTTGTTGTCGTTATCTTCTCATCAACACAGACTGTAAAATGTCTACCTGGTCTCCATTTCCAAGAGGAAATGGACTTTTCAAGAAGGGTGCTTTTGGCTCAAAGCTGTGATGATGTCGTCCACCCTGAGGAGGATTTGAGTTGTCTTTTCTGTAACAGAGAGATTTGGCCTGAAAACGTTTGAATCTGTGTTGAACCAACTGAACCTATTGATTAATAATGACTATTAATCAATTAATTAATATTGCTGAGCTCGAGGCTATGCAGACGACTGTACGTTAGATTTTAACGTGCTCAGGATGACTGAAAACTAATGTTATTTGACCACTTCCACGTTATCAACGAAATGAACATCATATGTTAGATGAGATGTTATGTCATATTGAAAAAAAATATTTCCTCTACCTTTTCACTGCTGTGCAAAATACCACTATGACTCGATCACTATTGTACTTTAAATAAAGATGCACATTCTAACAGCGTGCTCGTCACTATAGGCTCTTATTTACGACACGGGTGGTCTCCGAGAGAATTTGCACATGAATACAGACTTTATCCTCCAGTCAGGTTTGCATGATTCAAATCACCGGGAGTCGCTCACCCGGGCGCATCATTTGCAAGTACCGGCCAGGTGACGAGGCGCGTTCATGTGGGCGTGCGTGCGCATGTCCGTGTGCAGCAGCCGCTGGCCGTCAGACGTCGCCTCGTCAGCCTCTCATCTGTGTCTGTGTTGTGAGAGGTCTCTCAGGACTATAGGTGAAACGTGACACCCGCAGGACGTATAGGGGTCAGAGCGGGCGGTTGACAGTTAAAACAAGCCAGGATGAAAGGCCTTCGCGTTCACCGCCATCCCACTTTTATTTTCGCGTGCGAACGCCGGTTAACGTTAACGTCATCGGTGAAATGCACAGCGGTGCGTACTTGCATGTACCGCTAGAGGGCGCAAGGCGCACGGTTTAGTGAAACACGACTGCAGCGCCACAATGGATGACTGAAGAATTGAAGGGGCCCATATGAAGAAATAATACACTGACTAGTAAATTAAATAATTATAACGACAAGAGACAATTGTAGGGTTACAGCAGACATATGAGCATTGAGATCTCGTCACACACGTGGACATTTCTTTTACTTTTAAGTTCATGGAGTCTACGCATGTTAGTATTTGTAAATCAATTTTATTTCAATAAATCCTATAATCGACATGATAAATATGGTTAACATAACGGCGTGAACATCTTTTCATTGAAACCTTTGCCATCACAGTCTGTTAAGGCAGTCACACAGTCATGAAGTCAGGAATGTGCAGGGGCGAATCGACAGCAATGATGATGAACAGATATGCATTTACATTAAAACAAACAAACAGAAACAGAGCAACTAGAAGAAACCACCACCAACAGACCCTGGAACACTGGAGCAAGCCTCCAGTCTTAAACAGGAATGCTTCCAGGTCTGACCTTATTCACCAATCATTCATCACCTCATTAGTCATCAGGTCACCTTCAGTGTTTCATATACTGTATATATTCTATTTTTATTTTCTTAATTTACATTAAACCTACCCATTATTTTAACTAGTCCTAACAAAATCATCACAATCATACCCAATAGCAACAAAGTTATGTAAACCAATATGATCCAGCTCCATGATTCTCTCACACACACACACACACACACACACACACACACACACACACACACACACACACACACACACACACACACACACACACACACACACACACACACACACACACACACACACACACACCCCTGGTTGAGGGATGATTAAGGTATCTCCTGACACATCACTTATCTCAGTTTAACATGAAACGGTTCAGTCGGGTGAGGGGTGAAACCAGGCACCAATGTCTGTGTGTCTGCATATATATATATATATATATATACATGTATAGTATATATATAGGTAACCCCTTGGACGGCTCTCCATCTGGCACCTCACCAGGGCAGGACAACATGGCTGCCTTCATCAATCTAACAGAGACGAGATGTGGTGCGGAGAACAGGAAACCAAGTGAAGAGACGAGGTGTCCTCTCCCTCTCTCTCCATCTCCCTCTCTCTCTCTCCACCTCCATCTCCATCTCTCTCGCTCTCTCTCCACCTCCATCTCTATCTCCCTCCCTCTCTCTCAACCTCCCTCTCTACCTCCATTTCTATCTCCCTCTCTCCCTCTCCACCTCCCTCTCCCCCCCTCCCTCTCTCTCTCTCTCCCTCCCCCTCTCTCCCTCTCTCTCTCTCTCTCCCTCCCCCTCTCTCTCCCCCTCCCTCTCTGGCGGTGCAGTGTGAACTACTTTCCTGACATCTTGCGGATCATGTAGTTCAGGATGCCCCCGTTCAGGAAGTAGGTCAGCTCCACGTCCGTGTCGAACCTCATCCGCACCTGGAAGGTTGTCCCGGTGTCCAGCTGGGGGAGAGGGGGGAGGGGCGGGAGAGAGGTCGTCAGCCCCGGTGTTCACCGTACAGGACACAAGATGGCCGCCGCAGGCTCCAGGCCACCCGGCTTAAGATGCTGAGTCTCACGGGCGTTGAAGGCTTCTCATCGCTCTCCTTCTGAGTGACACCCCAGTGAGGAGGAGCGTTTACCTCGGAGGGCTTGAAAACATGGGAGGACTTCTGGTCTGACGCACCCTCCACAGAGCGCATTGTGTGTGTGTGTGTGTGTGTGTGTGTGTGTGTGTGTGTGTGTGTGTGATACACCGCCCTCTAGTGGCACGTCGGTGGAACGACGCCTCGCTGCGTGGGTTGCTTTAAACCTTTCGTTGTAAACCGCTTAGCAGTTTAGACGTCAGCGTCTACTGAATCATTGGACTGATGGAACATTCATGTAGTCATCTCTAAAGTACCACAGTGACTCATGGGGCAAAACCAGTGTTTGTAACAACGCTGTTGAAGAGAAGGTGTTGGGTAACGCTGTTTTTTCAGTAACAGGGTCATATAACTAACTACTGTTTCTGTTGTTACAACGCCGTTACCGTTACTGAACGTTAAATGCGGTGCGTTACGATGAATTACATATGTTACTATTAAACACATGAACTGCTAGTGAGGAGAGCGGGTGGGTTAACAACGAGATAAGTGAGCAAGCGAGCACACACACACACACACACGCACACACACACACACACACACACACACACACAATCCAGATTCTTTGACAAATAGCAACCTTTTTTACAGTAACGCAAATACTTACTTTCCCTTCTTTCCCTTAGTAACTAGTTTCTTTTATTATATACGAATTACGCAAAGTAACATTCCCAACACTAGGGAACACCCATTCTCCCCTCACACACAGAGAAGGCCTGTGGTTAATAAACTCGCCCCCCTGACTCCGCCCCCTGCCCCTGACTCCGCCCCTGACCCCGCCCCCGCCCCTTGGCCCCGCCCCCGCCCGTACCTGGACGTCCACCAGCATGCGAGGTGTGAGCTGCTCGGGGATGATGACGGTGTAGCGCTCCCTGCCCGTCAGGCCCCTGACCCCTGACCCCGCCCCTGACCCCGCCCCTGACCCCGCCCCCTGACCCCGCCCGTACCTGGACGTCCACCAGCATGCGGGGTGTGAGCTGCTCGGGGATGATGACGGTGTAGCGCTCCCTGCCCGTCAGCCCCCTGCCCCCTGACCCCGCCCCTGACCCCGCCCCCCGCCCACTGGCCCCACCCCCGCCCGTACCTGGACGTCCACCAGCATGCGGGGTGTGAGCTGCTCGGGGATGATGACGGTGTAGCGCTCCCTGCCCGTCAGGCCCAGGCCCTCGGCCGTCATCCCGGGGAGGAACTCCAGGGGGATCACCCCCATGCCCACCAGGTTACTGCGGTGGATCCTCTCATAGCTCTCAGCCAGCACCGCCTTGATGCCCTGCACACACACACACACATACATGATGACCTGCACACACACACACACATACATGATGACCTGCACACACACACACACAGTCATGATGACCTGCACACACACACACATACATGATGACCTGCAGACACACACACATACATGATGACCTGCAGACACACACATGATGACCTGCACACACACACACACCGCCTTGATTCCCTCCAGACACACACACACATACACACATGATGACCTGCACACACACACACACACACACACACACACACACACACACATAAACACATGATGACCTGCACACACATACACCGCCTTGATGCCCTGCAGACACACACACACACAGTAATGATGACCTGCACACACACACACACATATACACACACACGATGACCTGCACACACACACACACACACACACACGATGCCCTGCACACACACACACACATACAGTAATGATGCCCTACGCACACACACACACACACAGTAATGGGGCCTTTCACTACAGGGGGCGGGGCCAGACTCACCAGCAGGAAGGGTCCTTTGGCCGCCCAGTCCCGTGAGCTGCCCGAGCCGTACTCCTTCCCGGCCAGAACCACCAGGGGGCAGCCGGCCTGCTGGTACCGCTCTGCTGCGTCAAACACGTCCAGCTGCAGCCAGGGTGAGGGGAGACGAGTGGACGAGTGAGGGAGTGAACGTGTGAATGAGTGAACGAGGTGAACGAGTGAATCACTGAATGAGTGAATGAGTGAATCACTGAATGCGTGAATGAGTGAACGCGTGAACGAGTGAATGAGTGAATGCGTGAATGAGTGAGTGACTTCACGCGGACCCCAATCCGGGGCCGAAGGGCGACCGGAGGCGAGTGCGTACCGTCTCCCCGCTGGGCAGGTGCAGCGTGCGCGGCGCCTGCTTGTTGAGGAACTTGTTGAACAGCCGGATGTTGGCGAAGGTTCCCCGGGCCATCACGGCGTCGTTGCCTCGCCGCGAGCCATACGAGTTGAAGTCCCTCGGGGAGAGACTGCAGGGGGGGGGGACCAGACAGGAGACCACTCAGTGAGCGCACAGACAGACAGACAGACAGACACAGACACACACACACACACACACACACACACACACACACACACACACACACAGGGGGTCTCACCCCTTGTCGGTGAGGTAGCGTGCCGCTGAGCTGCTGCGGGCGATGTTCCCGGCCGGTGAGATGTGGTCGGTGGTGACGGAGTCGCCCAGGTTGAGCAGCACGTAGGCCCCCCGGATGGAGGAGGGGGGCTCCAGAGTCATGGTCTGGCAGGGCACAGGGGGAGGGGGGGGGGGGGTCTTACGTCCAGCACGGCTCAAATCAACCAACAGACAACGGCTGAGCCCACTCACCAGGCCCTCGAAGAAGGGGGGCGACTTGATGTAGGTGGACTTGGGGTCCCAGGGGTACAGCTTGTCTGAGGGGGCGCTGAGAGCGTTCCAGCGCTCGTTGACGTTCTGCGGGGGGGAGGAGAAGGCGTGGGGGGGTTTAGGGGGGGTCCTGGTCACAGTGCCGGGGGGGAGGGGGGGGGGCACTGTGGACCGCCCGGCGCCAGAGGAGACGCGCGGCCGAGGGACGCGTTGTCATCGAGTCGTTTGCTCTCTGGGAGTAACGATCACCACAGAGGCCGGCAGCCGTTTCTAAATCAGCCACGCCACCGTCAGGGAAACACAAACCCTCCTGCCCACAGAGTTGATGAGGGAGAACAAGAGAGTAGGAGTACCAGTCAATCTGTTTCCTCAGACAGAGAGAGATAGATAGAGACCTGTCGGTCTTTATTGGTCGTTTTTTAGATATAGGAATGAAATTTATTCTCTGCATTTGACCCATCCTCTGGTACATAGGAGCAGTGGGCTGCTGTGTTCATTTGACCCATCCTATGGTACATAGGAGCAGTGGGCTGCTAGGTTCATTTGACCCATCCTATGGTACATAGGAGCAGTGGGCTGCTAGGTTCATTTGACCCATCCTATGGTACATAGGAGCAGTGGGCTGCTAGGTTCATTTGACCCATCCTATGGTACATAGGAGCAGTGGGTGGCTGCTAGGTTCATTTGACCCATCCTATGGTACATAGGAGCAGTGGGCTGCTAGGTTCAGCAGCCCGGGGAGCAAGTTGGGGTTCAGTGTCTTGCTCAAGGACACATCGACATGCAGACAGTTTAAAGGGAGTGGGGATCGAACCGCCGACCCTACGGTTAGCGGACGACCCGCTCTGACCTTGGGAGGTCATGAGACCGAGCCCCAGGAGTGATCGAGGCATTAATACACAAATCCCACCAGAAGCCTGGAGCCACTGCAGGGTCCAGAATGGACTTTAGGAATTAGCTTCTTTTTTTTAACCTGACAGAGTGGAAAAAGAAATGGACTGGCCAAGCGGGTGTGAAAGCTGGAGGCGTTCACAACACATGTTCTTCATCAGAACCTGTGAGCAAATCTTCCGCCACAAACGATTTCGACATTATTAAAAACGCTCTGCGTGTTTATATTGTCACGCTCGCTGCTCTCCAGACTTCACCAAACGGCCTGGTCTTATCTCAGCCCCTCCACGCGGTCCAAGTCATTTGAAGCCAGCAATCCTGCGAGGCGTCAGCGGTTCAACAGCCAGCATCATTCACACCACAGCTCAGCAGATTTGTCTTTTTTTTTGCCTGGTTGTGAGTATTCATGTGCAACTCTGCAGTCGTTCACCTGCCGAGAAACGCTCAGACTGGTCCACTATTGGCGGGTGGCAGGTGTACATGTTGGCACTCGCGGAACAAGCGACGCCCGGACGCTGGCACCCCAGGGTGGGGGGGGGGGACCCATTTACATTGAGGGCATTTAGCAGACGCTTTTATCCAAAGCGACTTACAAAGAGTACATTTGTCATAAGAAGGTGAAACATTTCATTGCTGCTAATACAGTAAGAAAGTCACCAGAACAAGTTTCAAGCATTTCAATTGCTAGGTGAACCATTGCTAGTATGCAACATCTCTGACTGAGTGCTAAGAGTTACAAAGAGAGATTAAAGTGCCAAGACGTACAACAAATAAGAGCATGAGGGTGGGGTTATGCAGGGTTCAGGTGAACTCTAAACAAGTAGGTCTTGAGTCTCTTCCAGAAGATGTGGAGTGACTCTGCAGTCCTGACATTGGCAGGGAGCTCGTTTCACCACTGCGGTGCCAAAATGGACAAGAGTTGAGATTTCCGACCATCCGTCACCTTTTCCCTCCCTTTAAGTGCCGGGGAGCCTACCTCGATCTTCTCGTAGACCTCCTTGAACATGGAGGGGATGACAAACTCCCTCTCCACCGCCTGGATCTCCTCCCGCGTGGGCCAGATGTCCCTCAGGAACACCTCCTTCCCCTGGGCGTTCACCGCTGCAACCAGGAGACAAACGCACCGTGTGAACCACCGTGTGGACCACCTCGTGAACCACCACGTGGACCACCAAATGAACCACCACGTGAACCACCACGTGGACCACCAAATGAACCACCACGTGAACCACCACGTGGACCACCACGTGAACCACCACGTGGACCACCAAATGAACCACCACGTGAACCACCACGTGGACCACCAAATGAACCACCACGTGAACCACCACGTGGACCACCAAATGAACCACCACGTGAACCACCACGTGAACCACCACGTGAACCACCACGTGAACCACCGTGTGGACCACCAGGTGAACCACCATGTGGACCACCGCGGGGACCACCGCGGGGACCACCGCGGGGACCACCGCAGGGACCACCACATGAACCACCGTGTGGACCACCACATGAACCACCGTGTGGACCACCACATGAACCACCGCGGGGACCACCGCGGGGACCACCACATGAACCCACCGTGTGGACCACCACATGAACCACCGCGGGGACCACCGCGGGGACCACCACATGAACCACCACATGAACCACCGCGTGGACCACCGCGGGGACCACCAGGTGAACCACCGCGTGGACCACCGCGGGGACCACCAGGTGAACCACCGTGTGGACCACCGCGGGGACCACCGTGTGGACCACCACGTGGACCACCAGGTGAACCACCGCGGGGACCACCGCGGGGACCACCGCGGGGACCACCGCGGGGACCACCGCGGGGACCACCACATGAACCACCGCGTGGACCACCGCGGGGACCACCAGGTGAACCACCGTGTGAACCACCGCGGGGACCACCACATGAACCACCGCGTGGACCACCGCGGGGACCACCAGGTGAACCACCGTGTGAACCACCGCGGGGACCACCACATGAACCACCGCGGGGACCACCGCGTGGACCACCACATGGACCACCGCCGGTTCGTCGTTCTGGCGTTTCATTCACCAACTGCGCTTACCTAACCTTACAGGCTACATCTTTGTGTGTGTTACTTCTATAGTGCATGCCCAGACGTATGGACATTTATGGACATACATACTTCATTTTATGGACTAAACCCCGCAGCTCAGGCTGACTTGTTTAAACCTTCTTATTTATGTATTTTTTCCATTACCTCAAGAAGCCTGCACATTGGCACATTTATATTTATACTTTAGTCATATTTACTTATTTAACGCACAGGTCACCTACAAACGGACAGTTACATGTATATAGTATGTTCTCTTCCATCTTATTCTCATAGTTTATTATAATTTTCTTTCAAATTGGTAAATGTATTGTATATATACTCTTGTTTTCGTACTCTTTTCCCACTGTACTGCTGGTCACTGTGAATTTCTCCTAAGGGGGATTAATAAAGGACCATCTTATCTTGTTTATTTTTTTTGTATATTGTGACATATGTTTATATTATATATTCTAACACTCTACTATACGTAGAGTGTCTGTCTCTTTTTCCCTGGAGTATTGTAACAAATGCAATTTCCCTCAGGGATCATTAAAGTCTCTCTCTCTCTCTCTCTCTCTCTCTCTCTCTCTCTCTCTCTCTCTCTCTCTCTCTCTCTCTCTCTCTCTCTCTCTCTCTCTCTCTCTCTCTCTCTCTCTCTCTCTCTCTCTCTCTCTCTCTCTCTCTCTCTCTCTCTCTCTCTCTCTCTCTCTCTCTCTCTCTCTCTCTCTCTCTACCTCTCTCTCTCTACCTCTCTCTACTCTCTCTCTCTACCTCTCTCTACCTCTCTCTACCTCTCTCTACCTCTCTCTCTCTCTCTCTCTCTCTCTCTCTACCTCTCTCTCTCTTTGTCTCTCTACCTCTCTCTCCCTGTGTCTCTCTCTCCCTTTCTCCCTGTGTCTCTCTCTCTGTCTGTCTGTCTGTCTGTCTGTCTGTCTGTCTGTCTGTCTGTCTGTCTGTCTGTCTGTCTGTCTGTCTGTCTGTCTGTCTGTCTGTCTGCCTGCCTGTCTGTCTGTCTGTCTGTGTCTGCCTGTCTGTCGACCCACCGATGGGCTCCGTGTCGAAGTCTATCCTGACGGTCCCTGCGATGGCGTAGGCGATGACGAGTGGCGGCGAGGCCAGGTAGTTGGCCCTGGTGTTGGGGTGCACGCGCCCCTCAAAGTTCCTGTTGCCCGACAGGATGCCGGCAGCCACCAGGTCCCCCTGAAACACGCACCGCGGGGAGAATATATCAACGTCTGGGGAGATCGCCACGCTGATTGTGTCTTTAAAAAGGTTCAGTGAAAATGTGCTCAATCAGATTTTGCACATTTTTTAGAAATTGCATTGAAATTCCAAACGCGATTATAACAGAACAGAAATGGACAATGCTCCATTGTTCCACGGTCACTCGTCCAGGGAGCTGCGTTTGTTGCCAGCTCGTAAACGTGGTGTGAGAAAGTCGCACTGAAAAACAAACACATCCAAGTGCACCACCAATAAAACCCAAAGGGGGGAAAAAGCTCTGGGGCGACCCGACCGCAGGTCACACAGCGTGGGGGGGGGGGGGGGGGTACCTGGGTGATGGCCTCCACCACAGCCTCTGGCAGGGGGCCGCTGTTCCCTATGCAGGTCATGCAGCCGTAGCCCACCACCTCAAACCTGAAGGCCAGAGGGGGACACTGAACTGGGGCTGTACAAGAGCATCATCGAAAACACACAAGACCACCGTAAAGTAACACTGTAAACACACACTGCAGGTAGACACAAAGCAGAGGACTCATCAGCCATTAAAGGTTAAAGAGGACGAAGACCCCCCCCCATATAGCTGGGGGCTCCCACCAACGTGTGGTACCCAGAGGAAAAAGTATTCAATATTGTACTCAAGTACAAGTATCAATACATTGATGAAATATTACTCAAGTACAAGTAAAATGACCCATCTAAAAATGTACTTGAGTAAAGGTAAAAAGTAGCTCATTTAAAATGAATACTTTATCCATTGAGTGGTAAAACATTAATCTCTTTCTCTCGCTCTCACTCACTCTCACACACTCACTCTCACACCATCTCACTCTCACACCATCTCACTCTCACACACTCACTCTCACACACTCACTCTCACACCATCTCACTCTCACACCATCTCACTCTCACACCATCTCACTCTCACACACTCACTCTCACACACTCACTCTCACACCATCTCACTCTCACACACAGTGCTCATCACATCATCATTTGTCACTGTGTTGGTTTCCTGGCGCGTATTTTTCCCCTCTTGGTTTTCATTGGGCTTTTTTTTTTTTTTAACTCGGTAACAGATAGGATTTATAATGTAACCAAGTACAATACTTCAGTCAAAACTTACTCAAGTATATCAATATATATATACGTATACAAAGTACCAATTTGAAAATCATACTTCAAAAAAATAAATAAAATACACAAAAAAACCCTGACTCAATACAGTAACGCGAGGACATGTGTTCCGTAACCTTCCACCTCTGGCAGTACCCCCCCCCCGCCCCAGTACCCCAGCGCCTCATCCCCCCCCCCGTCTCACCCCAGCTTGAACAGGTAGTCCATGACGCCGCTCTCCTTCAGGTAGTAGGTGACCACGCCGCTGCCCGGGGACAGACTGGTCTTGATGTAGGGCTTCACACTCAGACCACACTCCACCGCCTTCTTAGCCAGCAGCCCTGCAGTCACACACACAGACACACACACACGCGCACACACACACACACACACACACACACACACACACACACACACACACACACACAAGCCTCTGTGATAACCATCCTGGAACGAAAATTAAAACTGGATCCCAAAATGAATCCCAGCTCTTGGGGCGTCCCAGGTCCCAGACTACAGTAGGACAGACCCAGCGGGGGGGGGGGGTCCCAGGTCCCAGGTCCCAGACTACAGCAGGACAGACCCAGCGGGGGGGGGGGGGGGGGGGGGGGGGGTCCCAGGTCCCAGACTACAGTAGGACCGACCCAGCAGGGGGGGGGGTCCCAGGTCCCAGACTACAGTAGGACCGACCCAGCAGGGGGGGGGGTCCCAGGTCCCAGACTACAGTAGGACCGACCCAGCAGGGGGGGGGGTCCCAGGTCCCAGACTACAGCAGGACAGACCCAGCGGGGGGGGGGGTCCCAGGTCCCAGGTCCCAGACTACAGCAGGACAGACCCAGCGGGGGGGGGGGTCCCAGGTCCCAGGTCCCAGACTACAGTAGGACAGACCCAGCGGGGGGGGGTCCCAGGGGTCGGCCAGACTACAGCAGGACAGACCCAGCGGGAGGGGGGGGTCCCAGGTCCCAGACTACAGTAGGACAGACCCAGCGGGGGGGGGGGGGTCCCAGGTCCCAGACTACAGTAGGACAGACCCAGCGGGGGGTACCCCCAGACGTACCGGCCCCCAGCATCACCGAGGGGTTGCTGGTGTTGGTGCAGCTGGTGATGGCGGCGATGACCACCGAGCCGTGGGACAGCGTGTACTCGGCGCCGTTGTACTGGATGGGCACCGAGGCCCCGTGGCTCTCCGGCACCACCTGGAAGCCCTTGAAGCCTTGCTGAGGAGGGACAGGGGGGGGGGGGGAGATGGGAGGGTTACCAGGGGGGGAGACGGGAGGGTTACCAGGGGGGGAGACGGGAGGGTTACCAGGGGGTGGAGACGGGAGGGTTACCAGGGGGGGGAGACGGGAGGGTTACCAGGGGGGGAGACGGGAGGGTTACCAGGGGGGGAGACGGGAGGGTTACCAGGGGGGAGACGGGAGGGTTACCAGGGGGGGAGACGGGAGGGTTACCACGCGGTAGAGGTCTGCATGGGAACACAATGTTCAGTCCCGCTGCCGCGCGCTCATTGACATTTAGGCACTCAGGGCATTTAGCAGACGCTTTTATCCAAAGAGACTTACAAAGAGTACATTTGTCAGGAGAAGGTGAAACATTTCATTGCTGCTGATACAGTAAGAAAGTCACCAGAACAAGTTTCAAGCAGTTCAATTGCCTGTGTTAACCATTGATAGTGTACAACATCTCTGACTGAGTGCCAAGTTACAGAGTGATTAAAGTGCCAAGACGTACAACAAATAAGAGCATGAGGGTAGGGTTATGCAGGGTTCAGGTGAACTCTGAACAAGTGGGTCTTGAGTCTCTTCCAGAAGATGGGGAGTGACTCTGCAGTCCTGACATTGGCAGGGAGCTCGTTTCACCACTGCGGTGACAAAACGGAGAAGAGTTCGCCATCCGACCTTTTCCTCCTTTTAGTGATGGAGGTACCAGTCGACTTTGCGTTCCCGCAAAGAATTGTAATTTTTAGTCCCGCCCTCATCTGTGATATCATCGCCCGCTCCGCCCGCAAATGCCCACCAGTCTGCAGGCAGGATGGACGTTGACTTTCTGTAGCAGAAAGGAATTGTCTCTAACCACACATGCGCTAGATGAGGCAACCCCCCCAAACGACAACATCCACAAGTTTAGGCTGCTTAACGTTTTTTACTGCTGCCAAACAGAATTTCCTGCACAAATGATGTACGCTGGGCCCTCCATTAAATCCTCTGTCTGTTTGACTTTACACTCGTATTTAATGTGTGGGGAGTGCAGTGCATCATCCCGCCTGCACCCGCAGTCAGCCTTCACTTTTGACCTGCATGGCGTCCCACGGGAGCGCAGACCTTCCTGCCGTGTGGAGCCCGGGTGGCCCTGCACCCATGGGAGACCTCTCCTCACCTGCACCCCCTGGGTGGCCCTGCACCCATAGGAGACCTCTCCTCACCTGCACCCCTGGGTGGCCCTGCACCCCCGGGTGACTGTGCACCCATAGGAGCCCTCTCCTCACCTGCACCCCGGGGTGGCCCTGCACCCATGGGAGACCTCTCCTCACCTGCACCCATAGGAGACCTCTCCTCACCTTGGCCCCCGGGGTGGCCCTGCACCCATAGGAGACCTCTCCTCACCTGCACCCCGGGGTGGCCCTGCACCCATAGGAGACCTCTCCTCACCTTGGCCCCCAAGCAGGACTCAAAGTCGCTCTTCATGTCGGAGACGGCGATTCTGTCCTGGGGTCTCTTGGGTCCGCTGCAGCACGGCACCACGGTGCTCAGGTCCATCTCCACCACCTGGGGGGGAACCAGAACCAGACGACACACAAGAGTGAAGCCTTTTCCCCTCTTGAACCATTGGACTCACCCAAGACAATGCCAAAAACTTGATATGATGATGGTCTGATGGTCTGGTTAGTGTGTGTGAATGATGGTCTGGTTAGTGTGTGTGAATGATGGTCTGGTTAGTGTGTGTGAATGATGGTCTGGTTAGTGTGTGTGAATGATGGTCTGGTTAGTGTGTCTGAATGATGGTCTGGTTAGTGTGTGTGTGAATGATGGTCTGGTTAGTGTGTGTGAATGATGGTCTGGTTAGTGTGTGTGAATGATGGTCTGGTTAGTGTGTGTGAATGATGGTCTGGTTAGTGTGTGTGAATGATGGTCTGGTTAGTGTGTGTGAATGATGGTCTGGTTAGTGTGTCTGAATGATGGTCTGGTTAGTGTGTGTGAATGATGGTCTGGTTAGTGTGTGTCTGAATGATGGTCTGGTTAGTGTGTCTGAATGATGGTCTGGTTAGTGTGTGCTGAATGATGGTCTGGTTAGTGTGTGTCTGAATGATGGTCTGGTTAGTGTGTGTCTGAATGATGGTCTGGTTAGTGTGTCTGAATGATGGTCTGGTTAGTGTGTCTGAATGATGGTCTGGTTAGTGTGTCTGAATGATGGTCTGGTTAGTGTGTGTGAATGATGGTCTGGTTAGTGTGTGTGAATGATGGTCTGGTTAGTGTGTGTGAATGATGGTCTGGTTAGTGTGTGTGAATGATGGTCTGGTTAGTGTGTGTGAATGATGGTCTGGTTAGTGTGTGTGAATTGGACGAGGCGGACCAGACCTGTGTGTAGTCTGGGTCCTGGGTGACATCGTTGTAGTCTCGGAACATGGCCACCGCCTTCAGGTACTTAGTGATGTAAGCCAGCTTCTCGGCGTCCCGCCCTGCAGTGAACAGATGGGGGTCACAGAACACTGAGCATCAAAACACCCCGACACTTCAATCTACACCTTAGAAGAGGAAACCTCACTCTTGCTTATTTCAAGCTTCATGTACAACCCTCCAGTTTATGTATGATATAAATACTTACATTTCAGTAATGCACTTTATATTTCTACAATCCTGCTACAAATCATTCTCCATTGCTATCTTACAAAATGCTCTGATTTTTGTATTTTTATTTAATTGATCTGATTGATTTTCTTTGATTTTCCTTCCATGTTGGAACGGGCCCTCGTCCAATACATTTTATTGTACAGTATGTACTGTATTTACAGCCTTACAGTATGACTATAAGTGATGCTGCACATTTGACAATAAAGGACTTGAAACTCGAAAATTTAAACTTGAAACTCGGTACTCCTTTGTTGATTTTGATTGGCACTCAGTCAGAGATGTTGTATACTAACAATGGTTAACATAGCAATTGAAATGCTTGAAACTTATTCTGGTGACTTTCTTACTGTATTATCAGCAATGAAATGTTTCACCTTCTTATGACAAATGTACTCTTAGTAAGTCAGCTTTGGATAAAAGCGTCTGCTAAACGCCCTCAATGTAAATGTAAAATTAGATTAGATTAGATTAGATTCAACTTTATTGTCATTGTGCAGAGTACAAGTACAGGGACAACGAATGCAGTTGGCGTTCTAACCAGAAGTGCAAGTGAGCGATAAAGGTGCGGGTTGAAATGCAGGAATGCAGAATAAGGTGCAGAGTGCAAAATTGAAAAACATGAAAAGTGGCAGTAGTTATTAAAGTGACGGTAATTAATGGTAGTTATTAAAGTGACAGTAAACAGTGCAGGTGGAGGTAGTGATCGTTGAGGTAGTAAACGGTTACTAACACTAGCAGAAATAGGCTGTAAACAGTATAAAAAAAAAAAAAAGTAAAAAGAATGTAAACAATGTACAGGTCAACGCCAATGTAACTTTGCTCGGACCTCGGTCACCGATCACTCAGCTGGAGTGGACTCAGATTTGTGACATCACAAGCGGGCGCTCACCGGTCTGCTGCAGGTACGCCATGCTGACGGTGTCCACGGGGAAGAAGGCGGCCGTGGCGCCGTACTCGGGACACATGTTGGCGATGGTGGCGCGGTCGGCGATGGACAGCTGGGACACGCCGGGCCCAAAGAACTCCACAAACTTCCCCACCACGCCCACCTGCCGCAGGTGCTGTGGGCGGAGCCAAGGAAGAGCGCCGGGAACAAAAACAAAAAAAAAGGGGGCGGGGTTTCCCGTCTTACAGGTGTGGTCACTGACATCGATGCGGCTGACCGACGAGGTGCACAGGTGCATCCTGGGAGTATCCCCCCCCCCGCGAGGCTGCACGTTACCTTGGTCACCGTGAGCACGATGTCGGTGGAGGTGATGAACTTGTCGGGCGTTCCGAACAGCTTGTAGCCCACCACCTGGGGCAGCACCATGCTGATGGGCTGGCCCAGCATCACCGCCTCCGCCTCGATCCCACCCACACCTGCAGGGGGGAGGGGGGGGGACGGACGACGTTGATCACATGGCTGTGATGCAGGACACCTGAGAGGCCTGTTTCACACTGGGGGTCAACATAAATCTCCGGCCGTATTTAACGCCAGACCGGCTGTGTCGTGGGACCACTCAGGAATGACACTAGCAGTGTGAAGACGGTTAGCAGAGGAGCAGCAAACTCTTGACTTTTGTGTTTGACACCAGGA
>JAXIVH010000062.1:886030-911030 GCA_036785325.1 Urophycis tenuis | reverse complement strand
CCATCTATCTAGCTAACAAATTCCCATCACATTACAAAAGGGGATCTTGGAAATATGGCATTTTACATAACAGGAGTAGATCTCCACAGAACACGCACAGACGGGACAGAGCTGTAGTTAACCCGAGAGGGATTGGCCAACGACGTGCATTTCACGGTCCAAAGTCAAATGATCACAGCACATGAGGCAACTGTTACAATACAGGTTTTGTTAGTTGTTTAGTTCTTTAGTTCATCCAAGTGTAAAATACCTTCAATAGCAGGTGTTTTAATTAACCCAGTTATGGGGTTTCCAGTTATAATCAATGAATTCTTATTTAGCAATGAGTGTATTAAGATTTCAGTCCTAATTAAGAAATGCACGTGATTCTATTCTATTCTATTGGGAATGCATTGCTAATGACAACTGATTGACAATTAGTGACAACGTTTGTTGATATCCATCCACCAAACATTTTGTAATGACGATCGGTAAAACATGCAGGCGTTAGACGTTGTGTGAATACAAGGAGATATGTGGTTTTTATTTTCTATTTTAATCACCAAGGTGAATGATAATTGGCTTGAGCTAGCTAGCATCGTCCACAACACCGATAGTGACAAGTGTGCAAGTATGAAGCAGTTTTATATTAATAATATTTACTATTTGTTCGATTATTGTGCATTGAAAAGGTGACATTGGCTTACTTTAACGGCAAGGAGAGGAGATACCACACACACTGTCGTGTCCAAAGCTATGGTCCAAACCAAATTGCACAACCTAGTAAACTCATGCAACTAGTTTTTCTGCACAAGTTCTCCCAAGCTCTTCCTGGTTTAATAAATCTAACTTCCGGTGGCGCTTCAGAGTTAAAGTGCATTGTCCAGAACTGCGCTTTCAAAGTTAAAGGGCATTTTCCAGAAATATCGTGCAGCCGTTATAATAAAAAACGAAAAGCACTGGGAGGAGCCCGGATCCCTGCAACAGGCTCGTGGTTAATAGATAAGTTTAAAAAAAAAAAAAAAAAAAAAAAAAAAAAAAAGTACTAGAACACTCGAAAATGAGGCGGCAGCAACTCAGTGGGTAGAACGGGTCGACAGACCGGTTCGTCCACTAACCGTAGGGTCGGCGGTTCGATCCCCTCCTCCAACTGTCCACACGTCAAACCCCAGAAATGTACTGATTGTAAGTCGCTTTGGACAAAGGCGTCTGCTAAATGCCCCCTTTAGAACATCAATTATAAAGCAAAAGAAATGTAACTTTACCGATGCAATTCGTCCACATTTCCCCCTCGTGTGAGCTGAACCCAATTTGCTCATGGACCATGGTATACCTACAAAGTAAGCATGCATAAAATCGTCTGACACTACCCAAACCCATTCCACCAAGAGTAAAAACGAGCCTTATAATTTGACAAGATAAACCCAGTGTTGAATTTTGTATGCAATGGCAACACAATTTGATTTACTCTGAGGCAAGGTAAACATGACTTGCTGTAATACTCAGTGGTCAGCCATGCTGTGGCATGTAGAACAGTTCAGTTGTGATGTCAGCCACCATCCCCTTGGGACATGAATACCTGCTGTACAAATACAACCCCCCAGTCAGTCATCAAGTCATGGAAACACTGTAGCCTCCTTAACAGTAGAGAAGCTGCACACCCAAGTTCCAGTTGAAAACCAGCCCTGTGTGATTCTTGAGGACAACCAATATCTGGCCACCATTTGACATTTTCCACAACTCTTGAATGCTAGCACTGCATATACAAGTGGCGTACAAGACTGCAGTGGAGTCACAAGTAAAACAAAGAAATGAGAATTTTTAACTTTATTGAACAGCCAAATGCATGACATTTCCCCACCAGAAAGACAGGACAGACTGCTGTAGTTCTTGAACTCAAGCGTCCCAGCCAGGCTTGACAGTCTATAGCGCGTTGTCTCAGCCACCCCAGACATAATCAGAAGCCTGGACCCGCTGCCCCATGTCCTTGATGCCTCCGGGTGAAGTTGGCCCAGCAAACGCAGGATGCTGGACGCTCTGCTCCATGTCGCTGGGGACCCACTTCGCCGGGTGGACCTCTTCATAGGTTGGATGATCAAACCCGATGTAGTGGTTCTCCTGCCAGTCATCCCTACCATGCTCAATACTACTGCTGGAATGGACGTAGGTTCCTGGAGGGTACTGGCCAGTGAGGAACATCAAGTCATAAGGGTAGAAGTGACCAAATGAAGGCCCGGACAAAGGGGCTGTTGGTCCAGGGGCGACTGCAGCCCCATAAGCTTGAGATGGTTGTGGGTAGCCCCGCTCCTGGGTCTCAGACTCAAAGCCGCCATCTTCCAGGGTGTGCTTCAACTGGAAGAGCTCTCCTGGGGTCAACTCGGCCATGGTTTCCTCAGGTCCAGATTCAGCAGCTGACAGAACGGCGTTTTCCCCACGGGAGAAAGCTTTGGGAGGAACAACCCAGGTGGCTTCTTGAAGCAAAGATGGAGAACGACATGTTAAATCCATTTCTGTACAACGCCATTACAGTCAAATCCCCCAGATGTCAGTGAAGTTTAAGAGGTCACCTTCAGACGAGCCTGCCGGGGAAGAATAACCTTGGCCGGGACCTACAGCGGGATGAGAAGGGAGCGCCACAGATCCAGAGCTGGAGGTGTCATAGCCAGGGCTCACCTGCTGCTTGGGTTGGTAGAAACCTTTAGCAGAACCACCTCCAGTGGAACCGCCTCTATACGTGGGGGCAAAACCTACACATGGAGGAGCACAAGATGAAACCATGGAGTATAAACCATTATTTAATCAAACAACGTGACACTACCTACCATTTTTAACAGGGCTGCAGTGGATCCCCCACAGCAGGACAGCATGGAGGAAGGCCCTAAAACAAAAGCCCAAAATTAGCACCAGGAGCTCAATGCACACTCTGAACTAACCTAAAACCACCACCTCACTTACCATGTAAACTGCATTGATGTCATATCTCCAGTTGGACACTACCACTGAAGACCAAAGCGTCACAGAGGGATTTTAACTGTTGCCAGCAACCAGCTGACCAATCAGTGCCTAACGAGTTGATGATGTGCAGCTGTCACTCAGTGATGGAGTGACATTTGTGACACAAATAAAAAGTAATAATTGCAACCACTGTGCCCATTGTCCTGTCAACCAAAGCCGTTCTTGTTTGCTCATTTGTTGCCAGGGATCCAAAGACCTGAACCTTGTTCTTCTTGTACCTTTTGTGAGGAGCATCCTCTCTCTGGCATTTACATTTAGGGCATTTAGCAGACGCTTTTATCCAAAGCGACTTACAAAGAGTACATTTGTCATAAGAAGGTGAAACATTTAATTGCTGCTAATACAGTAAGAAAGTTACCAGAACAAGTTAAGCATTTCAATTGGTAGGTTAATCACTGCTAGTATACAACATCTTTGATTAAATGCCAAGTTACAAATCGCCATTAATGTGCCAAGACGTACAACATACATCTATTTTTTATAAATAGAGGTAGAGGATGAATGTTATGCAGGCAGGGTTCAGGTGAACTCTGAACAAGTGAGTTTTGAGTAGGGCTGGGTATCAATCAAAAATTTTTCGATACAGGTACCGATACCTATACCTTCACTTCGATAGCGGTTCCTGAAAGATATTTTTTTCTATACCAATTTAATAAGATTATAAGATAACTAAAAGAAAATTACATTATACATTGTACAGATTTTCAGTTTTATTTTTCAGCTTTGGTAATTTTCCACTCCAAGCTGTTTTCTTACAGAAAAAACAAAAATAATTTCCAGTGCAAAAGAACACTTGCTAACAAGTAACAAATCAATCTAATGTTCTGCTACATACATACTTTCACTTTCAACATGTCTGCTTTCTCAGGACAGACAAGCCCGCTCCTGACTGATGGTGTCCTGATGTTGTAGAGAGCAAATCTCCAGGATCGGGTCACTGCAGTGATGTTTGCATTGCAGGACAGTTGGTTGTCGGGTATTACGCCCAGGTTCCTTGCGGTCGGCGAGGCACATACTGTGATGCCCTCGACCGAGACCAGTAGGTCCCTATGAGGGCAGTCTTTCCCCAGTATGAAGAGAAGCTCAGTCTTTGCGAGATTGAGCTTGAGTTGATGAGCAGTTCTCCAAGTGCTTATGTCTGCCAAACATTCTGAGATGCGTTTTGCAATCAGAGTGTCTGAGGGGGGGTAGGAGAGGAACAGTTGAGTGTCATCCGCATAACAGTGATAGAAGCTGTGTGATGTGATTACAGAGCCTAGAGATCTGGTATATAGGGAGAACAGAAGCGGTCCTAGTACTGAGCTTTGAGGGACACCAGTGTTTACCAAGCGGGGTTTGGACAAGGAGCCATTGCAGGTGAGCTGATAAGTGCAATCTATAAGGTAAGATGTGAAGAATAGCGCAGTGTCAGTAATGCCGAGTTCAATGAGGGAGGTGAGTCTGGTTGTTCACGGTGTTGAACGCTGCAATCAGGTCGAGGAGAACAAGCACCGATGAGAGGGAAGAGGCTTTGGCGGCACAAAGGGACTGTCACCGTCAGGAGAGCCGTCCGTCGTGTGTAGTCTTGAAGTCAGACTGAGAGGTAGGATGGTTGGTTAGAGACTGCACATTCCAGAGTGGCCTTGCCACCCTTCAGTCACAAATATGCCATCGGTCTGTGTCTATGGATCATCAGTGCAGTTCCTCTGCTCTTAATGATCCAATAAAACTATATAGTGGACAAACTATTGTGCAAAAACAAGACCTACTTAAGGTTTTCCTGTTGGAACTAATGGGTTCGGGTTCCCATTCCTGAAAACCAGCCCGTGATTCTTGAGGACCACCGGTATCTGGCCACCATTCTGGACCACAGATCTTCCACAACTCTTGAATGCTAGCACTGCATATTGAAGTGGAGTAAAAGACTGCAGTGGAGTCACAAGTAAAACAGACAAAGAAATTAGAATTTTTAACTTTATTGAACAGCCAAATGCATGGCATTTCCCCACCAGAAAGATAGGACAGACTGCTGTAGTTCTTTAACTCAAGCGTCCCAGCCAGGCTCGTCAGTTTCCACAGTGCGTCGTCTCAGCCACCCCAGACATAATCAGAAGCCTGGACCCGCTGCCCCATGTCCTTGATGCCTCCGGGTCCAGTTGGCCCAGCAAACGCAGGATGCTGGACGCTCTGCTCCATGTCGCTGGGGACCCACTTCGCCGGGTGGACCTCTTCATAGGTTGGATAATCAAACCCGATGTAGTGGTTCTCCTGCCAGTCATCCCTACCATGCTCAATACTACTGCTGGAATGGACGTAGGTTCCTGGAGGGTACTGGCCAGTGAGGAACATCAAGTCGTAAGGGTAGAAGTGACCAAATGAAGGCCCGGACAAAGGGGCTGTTGGTCCAGGGGCGACTGCAGCCCCATAAGCTTGAGATGGTTGTGGGTAGCCCCGCTCCTGGGTCTCAGACTCAAAGCCGCCATCTTCCAGGGTGTGCTTCAACTGGAAGAGCTCTCCTGGGGTCAACTCGGCCATGGTTTCCTCAGGTCCAGATTCAGCAGCTGACAGAACGGCGTTTTCCCCACGGGAGAAAGCTTTGGGAGGAACAACCCAGGTGGCTTCTTGAAGCAAAGATGGAGAACGACATGTTAAATCCATTTCTGTATAACGCCATTACAGTCAAATCCCCCAGATGTCAGTGAAGTTTAAGAGGTCACCTTCAGACGAGCCTGCCGGGGAAGAATAACCTTGGCCGGGACCTACAGCGGGATGAGAAGGGAGCGCCACAGATCCAGAGCTGGAGGTGTCATAGCCAGGGCTCACCTGCTGCTTGGGTTGGTAGAAACCTTTAGCAGAACCACCTCCAGTGGAACCGCCTCTATACGTGGGGGCAAAACCTACACATGGAGGAGCACAAGATGAAACCATGGAGTATAAACCATTATTTAATTAAACAACATGACACTACCTACCATTTTTAACAGGGCTGCAGTGGATCCCCCACAGCAGGACAGCATGGAGGAAGGCCCTAAAACAAAAGCTCAAAATTAGCACCAGGAGCTCAATGCACACTCTGAACTAACCTAAAACCACCGCCTCACTTACCATGTAAACTGCATTGATGCCATTTCTCCAGTTGGACACTACCACTGAAGACCAAAGCGTCACAGAGGGATTTTAACTGTTGCCAGCAACCAGCTGACCAATCAGTGCCTAACGAGTTGATGATGTGCAGCTGTCACTCAGTGATGGAGTGACATTTGTGACACAAATAAAAAGTAATAATTGCAAACACTGTGCCCATTGTCCTGTCAACCAAAGCCGTTCTTGTTTGCTCATTTGTTGCCAGGGATCCAAAGACCTGAACCTTGTTCTTCTTGTACCTTTTGTGAGGAGCATCCTCTCTCTGGCATTTACATTTAGGGCATTTAGCAGACGCTTTTATCCAAAGCGACTTACAAAGAGTACATTTGTCATAAGAAGGTGAAACATTTAATTGCTGCTAATACAGTAAGAAAGTTACCAGAACAAGTTAAGCATTTCAATTGGTAGGTTAATCACTGCTAGTATACAACATCTTTGATTAAATGCCAAGTTACAAATCGCCATTAATGTGCCAAGACGTACAACATACATCTATTTTTTATAAATAGAGGTAGAGGATGAATGTTATGCAGGCAGGGTTCAGGTGAACTCTGAACAAGTGAGTTTTGAGTAGGGCTGGGTATCAATCAAAAATTTTTCGATACAGGTACCGATACCTATACCTTCACTTCGATAGCGGTTCCTGAAAGATATTTTTTTCTATACCAATTTAATAAGATTATAAGATAACTAAAAGAAAATTACATTATACATTGTACAGATTTTCAGTTTTATTTTTCAGCTTTGGTAATTTTCCACTCCAAGCTGTTTTCTTACAGAAAAAACAAACAAATAATTTCCAGTGCAAAAGAACACTTGCTAACAAGTAACAAATCAATCTAATGTTCTGCTACATACATACTTTCACTTTCAACATGTCTGCTTTCTCAGGACACAGACAAGCCCGCTCCTGACTGATGGTGTCCTGATGTTGTAGAGAGCAAATCTCCAGGATCGGGTCACTGCAGTGATGTTTGCATTGCAGGACAGTTGGTTGTCGGGTATTACGCCCAGGTTCCTTGCGGTCGGCGAGGCACATACTGTGATGCCCTCGACCGAGACCAGTAGGTCCCTATGAGGGCAGTCTTTCCCCAGTATGAAGAGAAGCTCAGTCTTTGCGAGATTGAGCTTGAGTTGATGAGCAGTTCTCCAAGTGCTTATGTCTGCCAAACATTCTGAGATGCGTTTTGCAATCAGAGTGTCTGAGGGGGGGGTAGGAGAGGAACAGTTGAGTGTCATCCGCATAACAGTGATAGAAGCTGTGTGATGTGATTACAGAGCCTAGAGATCTGGTATATAGGGAGAACAGAAGCGGTCCTAGTACTGAGCTTTGAGGGACACCAGTGTTTACCAAGCGGGGTTTGGACAAGGAGCCATTGCAGGTGAGCTGATAAGTGCAATCTATAAGGTAAGATGTGAAGAATAGCGCAGTGTCAGTAATGCCGAGTTCAATGAGGGAGGTGAGTCTGGTTGTTCACGGTGTTGAACGCTGCAATCAGGTCGAGGAGAACAAGCACCGATGAGAGGGAAGAGGCTTTGGCGGCACAAAGGGACTGTCACCGTCAGGAGAGCCGTCCGTCGTGTGTAGTCTTGAAGTCAGACTGAGAGGTAGGATGGTTGGTTAGAGACTGCACATTCCAGAGTGGCCTTGCCACCCTTCAGTCACAAATATGCCATCGGTCTGTGTCTATGGATCATCAGTGCAGTTCCTCTGCTCTTAATGATCCAATAAAACTATATAGTGGACAAACTATTGTGCAAAAACAAGACCTACTTAAGGTTTTCCTGTTGGAACTAATGGGTTCGGGTTCCCATTCCTGAAAACCAGCCCGTGATTCTTGAGGACCACCGGTATCTGGCCACCATTCTGGACCACAGATCTTCCACAACTCTTGAATGCTAGCACTGCATATTGAAGTGGAGTAAAAGACTGCAGTGGAGTCACAAGTAAAACAGACAAAGAAATTAGAATTTTTAACTTTATTGAACAGCCAAATGCATGGCATTTCCCCACCAGAAAGATAGGACAGACTGCTGTAGTTCTTTAACTCAAGCGTCCCAGCCAGGCTCGTCAGTTTCCACAGTGCGTCGTCTCAGCCACCCCAGACATAATCAGAAGCCTGGACCCGCTGCCCCATGTCCTTGATGCCTCCGGGTCCAGTTGGCCCAGCAAACGCAGGATGCTGGACGCTCTGCTCCATGTCGCTGGGGACCCACTTCGCCGGGTGGACCTCTTCATAGGTTGGATAATCAAACCCGATGTAGTGGTTCTCCTGCCAGTCATCCCTACCATGCTCAATACTACTGCTGGAATGGACGTAGGTTCCTGGAGGGTACTGGCCAGTGAGGAACATCAAGTCGTAAGGGTAGAAGTGACCAAATGAAGGCCCGGACAAAGGGGCTGTTGGTCCAGGGGCGACTGCAGCCCCATAAGCTTGAGATGGTTGTGGGTAGCCCCGCTCCTGGGTCTCAGACTCAAAGCCGCCATCTTCCAGGGTGTGCTTCAACTGGAAGAGCTCTCCTGGGGTCAACTCGGCCATGGTTTCCTCAGGTCCAGATTCAGCAGCTGACAGAACGGCGTTTTCCCCACGGGAGAAAGCTTTGGGAGGAACAACCCAGGTGGCTTCTTGAAGCAAAGATGGAGAACGACATGTTAAATCCATTTCTGTATAACGCCATTACAGTCAAATCCCCCAGATGTCAGTGAAGTTTAAGAGGTCACCTTCAGACGAGCCTGCCGGGGAAGAATAACCTTGGCCGGGACCTACAGCGGGATGAGAAGGGAGCGCCACAGATCCAGAGCTGGAGGTGTCATAGCCAGGGCTCACCTGCTGCTTGGGTTGGTAGAAACCTTTAGCAGAACCACCTCCAGTGGAACCGCCTCTATACGTGGGGGCAAAACCTACACATGGAGGAGCACAAGATGAAACCATGGAGTATAAACCATTATTTAATTAAACAACATGACACTACCTACCATTTTTAACAGGGCTGCAGTGGATCCCCCACAGCAGGACAGCATGGAGGAAGGCCCTAAAACAAAAGCTCAAAATTAGCACCAGGAGCTCAATGCACACTCTGAACTAACCTAAAACCACCGCCTCACTTACCATGTAAACTGCATTGATGCCATTTCTCCAGTTGGACACTACCACTGAAGACCAAAGCGTCACAGAGGGATTTTAACTGTTGCCAGCAACCAGCTGACCAATCAGTGCCTAACGAGTTGATGATGTGCAGCTGTCACTCAGTGATGGAGTGACATTTGTGACACAAATAAAAAGTAATAATTGCAAACACTGTGCCCATTGTCCTGTCAACCAAAGCCGTTCTTGTTTGCTCATTTGTTGCCAGGGATCCAAAGACCTGAACCTTGTTCTTCTTGTACCTTTTGTGAGGAGCATCCTCTCTCTGGCATTTACATTTAGGGCATTTAGCAGACGCTTTTATCCAAAGCGACTTACAAAGAGTACATTTGTCATAAGAAGGTGAAACATTTAATTGCTGCTAATACAGTAAGAAAGTTACCAGAACAAGTTAAGCATTTCAATTGGTAGGTTAATCACTGCTAGTATACAACATCTTTGATTAAATGCCAAGTTACAAATCGCCATTAATGTGCCAAGACGTACAACATACATCTATTTTTTATAAATAGAGGTAGAGGATGAATGTTATGCAGGCAGGGTTCAGGTGAACTCTGAACAAGTGAGTTTTGAGTAGGGCTGGGTATCAATCAAAAATTTTTCGATACAGGTACCGATACCTATACCTTCACTTCGATAGCGGTTCCTGAAAGATATTTTTTTCTATACCAATTTAATAAGATTATAAGATAACTAAAAGAAAATTACATTATACATTGTACAGATTTTCAGTTTTATTTTTCAGCTTTGGTAATTTTCCACTCCAAGCTGTTTTCTTACAGAAAAAACAAACAAATAATTTCCAGTGCAAAAGAACACTTGCTAACAAGTAACAAATCAATCTAATGTTCTGCTACATACATACTTTCACTTTCAACATGTCTGCTTTCTCAGGACACAGACAAGCCCGCTCCTGACTGATGGTGTCCTGATGTTGTAGAGAGCAAATCTCCAGGATCGGGTCACTGCAGTGATGTTTGCATTGCAGGACAGTTGGTTGTCGGGTATTACGCCCAGGTTCCTTGCGGTCGGCGAGGCACATACTGTGATGCCCTCGACCGAGACCAGTAGGTCCCTATGAGGGCAGTCTTTCCCCAGTATGAAGAGAAGCTCAGTCTTTGCGAGATTGAGCTTGAGTTGATGAGCAGTTCTCCAAGTGCTTATGTCTGCCAAACATTCTGAGATGCGTTTTGCAATCAGAGTGTCTGAGGGGGGGGTAGGAGAGGAACAGTTGAGTGTCATCCGCATAACAGTGATAGAAGCTGTGTGATGTGATTACAGAGCCTAGAGATCTGGTATATAGGGAGAACAGAAGCGGTCCTAGTACTGAGCTTTGAGGGACACCAGTGTTTACCAAGCGGGGTTTGGACAAGGAGCCATTGCAGGTGAGCTGATAAGTGCAATCTATAAGGTAAGATGTGAAGAATAGCGCAGTGTCAGTAATGCCGAGTTCAATGAGGGAGGTGAGTCTGGTTGTTCACGGTGTTGAACGCTGCAATCAGGTCGAGGAGAACAAGCACCGATGAGAGGGAAGAGGCTTTGGCGGCACAAAGGGACTGTCACCGTCAGGAGAGCCGTCCGTCGTGTGTAGTCTTGAAGTCAGACTGAGAGGTAGGATGGTTGGTTAGAGACTGCACATTCCAGAGTGGCCTTGCCACCCTTCAGTCACAAATATGCCATCGGTCTGTGTCTATGGATCATCAGTGCAGTTCCTCTGCTCTTAATGATCCAATAAAACTATATAGTGGACAAACTATTGTGCAAAAACAAGACCTACTTAAGGTTTTCCTGTTGGAACTAATGGGTTCGGGTTCCCATTCCTGAAAACCAGCCCGTGATTCTTGAGGACCACCGGTATCTGGCCACCATTCTGGACCACAGATCTTCCACAACTCTTGAATGCTAGCACTGCATATTGAAGTGGAGTAAAAGACTGCAGTGGAGTCACAAGTAAAACAGACAAAGAAATTAGAATTTTTAACTTTATTGAACAGCCAAATGCATGGCATTTCCCCACCAGAAAGATAGGACAGACTGCTGTAGTTCTTTAACTCAAGCGTCCCAGCCAGGCTCGTCAGTTTCCACAGTGCGTCGTCTCAGCCACCCCAGACATAATCAGAAGCCTGGACCCGCTGCCCCATGTCCTTGATGCCTCCGGGTCCAGTTGGCCCAGCAAACGCAGGATGCTGGACGCTCTGCTCCATGTCGCTGGGGACCCACTTCGCCGGGTGGACCTCTTCATAGGTTGGATAATCAAACCCGATGTAGTGGTTCTCCTGCCAGTCATCCCTACCATGCTCAATACTACTGCTGGAATGGACGTAGGTTCCTGGAGGGTACTGGCCAGTGAGGAACATCAAGTCGTAAGGGTAGAAGTGACCAAATGAAGGCCCGGACAAAGGGGCTGTTGGTCCAGGGGCGACTGCAGCCCCATAAGCTTGAGATGGTTGTGGGTAGCCCCGCTCCTGGGTCTCAGACTCAAAGCCGCCATCTTCCAGGGTGTGCTTCAACTGGAAGAGCTCTCCTGGGGTCAACTCGGCCATGGTTTCCTCAGGTCCAGATTCAGCAGCTGACAGAACGGCGTTTTCCCCACGGGCGAAAGCTTTGGGAGGAACAACCCAGGTGGCTTCTTGAAGCAGAGATGGAGAACGACATGTTAAATCCATTTCTGTACAACGCCATTACATTCAAATCCCGCAGATGTCAGTGATGTTTAAGAGTGTTTCAGAGGTCACCTTCAGACGAGCCTGCCGGGGAAGAATAACCTTGGCCGGGACCTACAGCGGGATGAGAAGGGAGCGCCACAGATCCAGAGCTGGAGGTGTCATAGCCAGGGCTCACCTGCTGCTTGGGTTGGTAGAAACCTTTAGCAGAACCACCTCCAGTGGAACCGCCTATATACGTGGGGGCAAAACCTACACATGGAGGAGCACAAGATGAAACCATGGAGTATAAACCATTATTTAATCAAACAACGTGACACTACCTACCATTTTTAACAGGGCTGCAGTGGATCCCCCACAGCAGGACAGCATGGAGGAAGGCCCTAAAACAAAAGCCCAAAATTAGCACCAGGAGCTCAATGCACACTCTGAACTAACCTAAAACCACCGCCTCACTTACCATGTAAACTGCATTGATGTCATATCTCCAGTTGGACACTACCACTGAAGACCAAAGCGTCACAGAGGGATTTTAAATGTTGCCAGCAACCAGCTGACCAATCAGAGCCTAACGAGTTGATGATGTGCAGCTGTCACTCAGTGATTGAGTGACATTTGTGACACAAATAAAAAGTAATAATTGCACTGTGCCCATTGTCCTGTCAACCAAAGCCGTTCTTGTTTACTCATTTGTTGCCAGGGATCCACAGACCAGAACCTTGTTCTTCTTGTACCTTTTGTGAGGAGCATCCAGTGTTGTTCTTCATAATGACCCAATAAAACTGTGTACTATATTTTGGGAAAAATATTGTTTGTGGCCAAAACAAGACCCACTTAAGGTTTTCCTGTTGCAACTAATGGGTCCCTATTTCTGAGCTAGAGTTTAAAAACTACTTGCAGCATGATGCCAAGACTATTTGTAATGTTCTGTGAGTATTTTGGCCTCCAGATTCTCTTTGTAATGATGAATATTGGAACTGTGTTGGTGCACAGCAGTGATTTTAATGAAAATGTTCCTCTACAAATGGCTGCACATCAAAACTTTTGATACAGGCCTGCTCGGTTGTACGACCCCCCCCTCCCATTCACGGCCATTTCCTGGCCACTCCCAAATATAACAATGGTTTCCAAAAAGTTCACTCCCTCCTTATTTGTGCTTGACCACTCACCCGCGTGGTCAAAATGCCTGAAATACACATGCTTAAAAAGACAACACAAGGCAGTGTCAACACAATCAGTAAAAGTGCAAAATATCTTTAATCTCAGCCACATTTTACTTATGTACAGTGAATTTGACCCCAGCGATTCATAAAAAAAAATCACTTCCTGGCTTAGGCCTACTTTATTACAAGTTAAAACAAAGAACAACAGTCCAAATAGTATGTCTCTTAGAGGCCGATACATTCAATAAAGCAACATTTGAAGAAGTTGATGACTTGAATTAAAACGCGGGGAGGAAAACAAATAAACAGAAGGAAAGGAGCAGGATTCCACGAACAAACGGCACCGTCCGCCGCCACACTGGTTCACGGGTCGTCGTCGTCGGAAACCGACAAAACAGAACCACGACAGGAAGTCACCGGCTGCTCTTCTGGGCCCGGTCTGGCAGCCGCTTGACCGCAGTGTGACGGGGGGTCCCGCCTTCCTCAAGTCCTGCGACGCGTCTCGTCAGTCGTGGCCAAAGAAACACCAACGTCCACGCATACATTCTGGACAGAGAAGCGCTCGGTGGCGGGGGGTCCGAGGGGGGGACCCCGCGGAGTGCTTCAGCCCCGCGGGAACCCTAAAAAAAACAGGAAAACGGGGTGTGGTGGCGAACGGACATTTTATTGCTAGCCGTAGCGATATAGACATGCAGTGTTGTTGTTGTTGTTGTTTTCGTGATGATGTTGTCTTTGTGGCGCTGTGCGGAGTGGTGTGGGCACGACAACACATTGTGCTCCTGGTTCTGTGGGCACGACAACATATTGTGCTCCTGGTTCTGGTTCTGCGGGGGGGGGGGGGGGGGGTCCTTGTTTCAGGGGTTACCCCCCTCCCCCCCCCCCCCCCCCACCCCAGATCGCTGCCGGAAAAAAGTCTGTGGTAAAAAAGGCACTTAAATACGATTCCTACTAAAACGCACGGTACGACATGAGAAGCAGGGGCGAGTCTGTGAACGCACGCCACACATCCTCCGCAAAAACACCGAAAAGAAATGCACATGCGATTGTAAAGATGCATATAGCCACTAGTCATACAAAGACACGTCGCGTCTCCTAAAGAAATGACTCATAATATTTCATTTGACAGTAGCCTCAGCAGGGAAATAGGTTCTATTATTCTGTGCAAAAAAATTCCTCCTTCACAAAAAAAGACAGCTTGGCGTGGTTAAGTGCTCATTCGAAGCCAAAGATCAGACACACACGGGTTCCTCACGCGGGTTCCACTCGCGGGTTCCTCTCGCGGATTCCTCTCGCGCGTCGGCCCCGCAGAACCCCGCGCCACACGAATACTTTAGATTACAACCCCGCGGCGAGGCGGGTCTACTGGGGGGCCGAGCGCACCGAGCCCCACGGAATCAACAGCGCCAAGCCGTTTCTCTAAAAATAAAACCTCTTTTTAAAAAAGGCACTATGCCCCACGGGGAGCCCCACGAGGAGCCCCACGGGGAGCCCCACGGCCGGGCAGGGACCCGAGACACGAGGAGAGAGACCCACCGACAGAAGACCCCGGATGGGGGCGGGCGGGCGGCAGGGAAAGGGTGGGTTTTGATTGGCTTGCGGTTTGGTGGTGGGCGTGATCATAAAGTCATGGAGGGGACAACACAACCAAAGCGGGGGGGGGGGGGGTGGGGGGGGCGGGGCCTCCGAGCACGCCGGGCGGTTCAAGTCAGCATGGGCACGTCGTCGTCGGAGACGGTGTCCTCCGACAGCGGGATCAGCAGCACCTCGTCGTCCGACAGGGAGGAGGAGGTGGTGGTGGTGGAGGAGAAGGAGGGCGACGCGGACAGCGGCATGGAGTTGGAGGAGGAGAAGGAGGAGAAGGAGGAGGACAGCGACGCGGGCCGGAACAGCGAGATGCTGCGGCCCAGCGAGTGGAAGATGGAGGCCAGGGAGGGGCTGCTGGGCGCCGGGCCCCCGCGGGGGGGCGTGGCCGCCGCGTCGGCGTCGGGGCCGGGGGCCGGCGGCGCGTAGGGAGGGGGCGGCGGGGAGGGGGCGGGGGAGGGGGAGAACGGCGGCAGCGCCGGCGGCGCGGGGGCCGGGGGAGGGGGCGTGGCCTGTTCGGCCAGCAGGCCCAGCTTACTGGGCACGGGCTGGTTGACGGCCTCCACGGCCAGGGACACTCCGCTGGGCGGCGCCGGGCCCAGGGCCGCGGCCTGCGAGGCGTCCGCCGGCTGCGGCTGCCCGGCGGCGCCGTGGGCGGGCCGGGAGGGGGTCCGCGGGATGAAGCCCCACCTCCTCAGGCGCCGCACAGCGCGGCGGATGAAGCGCGGGCGGCGGCGGCGGCGCGGGGAGACGGCCGTGTCCTGACGCAGCAGCTGGAGGATCCCCCGCAGGGACAGGGAGGTGGCCTGGGGGAGGAGGGGGGAGGAGGAGGTTAACACACAAGGCCTGATCCTCCACACATTCCTCAGCGCCGTTTGTCAACACACGGGATCATCTGGCGAACACACATCTGGGGTTTGAGATGTAAATAACAACGACAAAATGTTGAAGTGAAACCACATTTGGAGAGGATGCTCCCTGGGGTCTTAAACACTGATCCGTTGAAACCACCCGACCAAGAGCAGAAGATGACGACACCAACACCTCATCGGTCGTGTTGCTACTGATCCACAGACAGGCGGAGCAGCGGTTGGCTTTATCTCAGCCAGACAATGCAGGCTTTGAGCAAGACGGGTCGATCCCTCCCCCCCCCCCCCCTCCCTCTCCCGGGGCGTCTACAACCCCCCCACTAACATTTACTGCAGCTGTGAGTGCAGACTACAGTGCGCCACCCTGAGGGCCCGACACGACCTGGAGAAAACCCAGGCCAACGGACGACGCGGGATGAGGACAGAGTCCAGCGATCCGACAGCGCATGGCACCGTTCCCTCAACAGCTCTGAAAGGGTCCTGGCGTCCACCGGCACACTTCACCAACTAACTTAATGATTCTGGCAGGACGTTAAGCCCCAGTGTCTGGACTGCTGGACGGGGCTCAACTCCAGGAAGACACGCCTTGTTACCTCACCTCGTCTCACCGTGTGTGTGTGTGTGTCTCAGGATTACATCATGGATATCCACCACCCCCCCCCCCCCCTGTGAAGACACCTGAAGTGACCTGCAGAGAAGGACTCCCCATGGACCCCTGGGGGTCCCGTCGTCACGGTAACACAGGACCGTCCCCCTCACCTCATTGGGGTTCTCCGTGGGGAAGTCCTCCACCGGGGGGATGATGCCCTGGGCGATCAGCTGACCGTAGGAGGGCGGGGCCTGCTGCTGGATGAGCTCCGCCTCCTGGCGGCTGATTGGCGCAAACATACTTCATGCGGAATGAAAAAAAAAGGGGGGGGGGGGGAACAAATGAGAGGCTGCTGCTGGTCACACGGTCCACGGCGCAGGCACAGCACACTGAAAACAGGCCGTTTATAAACACACAGACGTAGTTTAAACGTTACGAGCCGCGTTTAATGAGCTACGAACAGTCGGCTCCTGTGCGAGTCAAAACTAAGTGTCTTCACACCCACGGCCATAAAAGAAACCCCCATTAAAAAGTACGCATTCGGCGACCGGACCGAAACGGGGGCGGTCCAGGCCGGCGTAGCTCGTGCCAAATCCCCAGTCCCTGCGGCGGTTGACTCTCTGTAGCGCGGCTCTGAGTCTGGCCCCACCGCCACATGGTGCAAAGAAAACCAACAAGAGGGCAGTGCACGGATTGGTGGGAGGACGCATCGGCTGCGGGGGGCGCAGTTCAAGTTCTGCTGAGCCTACAGACCCACGGATAGCCAGGGACCCTAACGCTAATGCTAATGCTAATGCTAACTTTAATGCTAACGCTAACTTTAATGCTAATGCTAACGCTGATGCTAATGCTGATGCTAATGCTAACCCAGCATACCCGACCAAGACGCGAGGGGAGTGCCGGTGCCATCGAGCGGCAGCAGACGTCGACCCTGAACCATGAGCCTCGTCCGTTGCTTAGCAACGAGCGCCGCGCAAGACTACGGTCGGGGGGGGGCGAGCAGCGCTGAGCAGCGCTGAGCAGCGCCGAGCAGCGCCCACGCACAATGTGCTCTCCCCGGTAACAGCCGCGCTTGCTGGGGCTTCTGTACCGCCCGTCGTGCACATCACGTCTCCCTGTACCCTGCATCACCCCCCCCCCCCCCACCACGGTAACCCACACAGACAGCTTCAAACAGGGGGCAGAACACCTTCAGCCAAAGTCAATCACAAGTGAGCTGGAGAGCCGTAGACTCAAGTATACCATCAAGACTGGCCACAGTCGCACCACGGACAAACAAGCAACAGACAGACAGACAGACAGACAGACAGACAGACAGCGGGGTGTTCATAAAGATCAGAAACACAGGGTTAGTGACCATAACCATTTTATGCGATTTCCCTCAGGGATCCTTAAAGTCAGTCAGTCGTACCGGGGAGCAGGAGGACATCTTGTGGGGCGCGGCCCTACCTGTACTCCCGGGTCCTGAGCGAGTAGAGCTTGCAGGTGCACGCCATGGCGATGACCAGCAGCAGGCCGCACACCAGGCTGCCCACGGTCGCCGCGGTGATCACCTTCCGGGGCAGCACCACGGTGCAGTTGAACTCGTCAGTGCTGTCCTTGCAGTCCACCTGGCCGTCACAGCGCCAGCTCTCAAACACACACCTGGGGGGAGGCGGGGGGAGACAGGGGGAGACAGGGGGGAGGCAGGGGGGGAGACAGGGGGGAGACAGGGGGGAGACAGGGGGGAGGCAGGGGGGAGGCAGGGGGGAGACAGGGGGGAGACGGGGGGGACGCGGGGGGGACGCGGGGGGGACGCGGGGGGGACGCGGGGGGGAGGCAGGGGGGAGGCAGGGGGGAGACAGGGGGAGACAGGGGGGGAGACAGGGGGGAGACAGGGGGGAGACAGGGGGGAGACACTGGGCGGTGAGCATGCTGGAACGCTCCATCCATTCATGTGTCGACAGAACCGGTCATGAGGCTTTGTGCGCGCAGTTTACGCAATTTCAGCGTTTGCCGTGCCTGTATAGGGGTGTGTGTGTGTGTGTGTGTGTGTGGTAATAAATAACACTTGAGCAAACAATTGTTAATCCGCACAATAATAAGCAACACATTATCAGCAAATTGCGTTAACCACTCATTCCTTTAAAAAAAAAAGAAAAAAAAAAAAAAAGCGTCCCCACCCCCCCCCCATGGGACAATGAACCGGCCCGACCCCCCACCCCCCCTTACCGGTCGCTGTCGCAGTGGAACGTCCCGGGCTGGCACACGGTGCAGTCCCGCTCGTCGCTGCCGTCGGCGCAGTTCAGCTGGTAGTTGCAGCGCTCCTCGGCCAGGTAGCACACGGGGTGCCCCGCCATGCGGCCCGGCGCCGCCGCCGCTGACACCCGTGGGCCGCCGCCGCCGCCGCACGCAAACTGCTGGCGGCCGCAGCCCCGGCAGCCCGCCTCGTCGCGCCCCGTCTCGGGGCAGTCCCAGCGGCCGTCGCAGCTCTGCTCGTGGGTGTAGCAGCCGCCCGCCGCGCCGCCACAGCGCCGCTCCCACGGCGGGCAGTAGCCGCCCACGCGGAAGGTGGCGTTGAAGCCGCGGCCGGTCGAGCCGGGCAGCGTGAGGTAGGAGAGAGAGAGCAGGCCCGTGCGCGACTCCACCTGCACCGAGTTGAAGTTGGAGGTGCTGGTGACCTGCGTGGAGGGGGGGGGAGGGGGGGCGGAGACACAGAGCAGAGGGGGTTGGACTCATCGCCCTCAAGGACCCCCCCAGGAAGACCCTCGTGGTCTGCAAGACATCACTAACACACTAACACACACACACACACGCACACACGCACACACACACACACACACGTACGATCTTGATGATCTCCCCGGTGCCCTGCTTCCGGTCGTAGATGGCCAGCTTGTCCTTGGGGCCCAGCTCCAGCTGCTGCAGGTCCAGCCTCAGGGGCCGGGGGTCCTGGGGGTCCACCGTCCACACGCACCACAGCGGCGCCCCGCGGATGCTGGGCGGCGCAAAGGTCCCGTAGAAGGTCTGCAGCAGCCCCCCGCACGGCCAGTCCTCCCCAGGCGCGGGGGGCGTGGCGCCGGCCTGCCTCCCTCTGCTGCTGCTGCTGCTGCTGGTGGTGGGGGGTCCGGGGGACTCCGGCTCTGGCCAGGGCTGGTACTCGCCGCCGCCGCCGCCGTAGCCGCCGCGGGCCCAGGCGGGCGGGGGCTGCTGCTGGCGGCGTGTGGGCGCGGCGTTGCTCTCCGTGGCCAGGAAGGAGGCCCCGCCCCCCGGGAGCCGGTTGGCCTCCGCGTCGCAGCCGCGCTCGTCGGTGCCGAGCCCCGCCCCCAGGCACTCCACCCGCCCGTTGCAGCGCCAGGACGGCGGGAGGCAGCGGCCGTTGGCGCAGGAGAAGGACGTCTGAGGGCACGCGCCGCTGTCTGCAGGAACCAGGGGGGGAACCGGCAGGGAGAACCAGAGGGAGAACCGTCAACCATCCTTCCTTCTCTCTCGATCCCCCCTCCCCGCCACCACCATCGAGAGGCACGTGACCTTGTGATTGACAGGCAAGATCGACTCCCCTGAACCAATCACGAGAAAGATGCCCCGCTGGGCGGGGAGCAGATGTTCCCCTCACCGACAGCTGACGGGTGTCGGGGCAATTCTACCACACTGCACTCAGACGGTTCTTAAGTCTCACAACTTGAGGTAAAAAGACCACCGCTGACTTTCAATGTTCCCACGTCCCACTGAATAACCTGAATCAACTCCAGAGCGACACAATATAAGAGTCAAAAACCAAAAAAAAATTGCACACCTGTTGTAAAGGGGGACTTTGACACTTTTTGTCCAAAGCGACTTACAATCAGTACATTTGTGAGGGTTCGACATGTGGACAGTTGGAGGAGGAGGAGGGAGATCAAGGGGATCGAACCGCCGACCCTACGGTGAGCGGACGACCCGCTCTGTTCACCCACTGAGCTGCTGCCGCCCCTTTTGTCTCACACGCACACACACACGATGTGTTGGCGTGTGCGTATAGCATACTGGCCGACGGTGGCTCAGTGGGTAGACAGAGCGGGTCGTCCACCAATCTAGGGTCGGCGGTTCGATCCCCTTGATCCCCCTCCTCCAACCGTCCGCGTGTCGAAATGTCCTTGAGCAAGACACTGAACCCCAACTTGCTCCCTGGACGCTGAACATAGCAGCCCACTGCTCCTATGTACCATAGGATGGGTCAAATGAACCTAGCAGCCCACTGCTCCTATGTACCATAGGATGGGTCAAATGAACCTAGCAGCCCACTGCTCCTATGTACCATAGGATGGGTCAAATGAACCTAGCAGCCCACTGCTCCTATGTACCATAGGATGGGTCAAATGAACCTAGCAGCCCACTGCTCCTATGTACCATAGGATGGGTCAAATGAACCTAGCAGCCCACTGCTCCTATGTACCATAGGATGGGTCAAATGAACACAGCAGCCCACTGCTCCTATGTACCATAGGATGGGTCAAATGAACACAGCAGACCACTGCTCCTATGTACCATAGGATGGGTCAAATGAACCTAGCAGCCCCCTGCTCCTATGTACCATAGGATGGGTCAAATGAACCTAGCAGCCCACTGCTCCTATGTACCATGGGATGGGTCAAATGAACCTAGCAGCCCCCTGCTCCTATGTACCATAGGATGGGTCAAATGAACCTAGCAGCCCACTGCTCCTGTGTACCAAAGGATGGGTCAAATGAACCTAGCAGCCCACTGCTCCTATGTACCATAGGATGGGTCAAATGAACCTAGCAGCCCACTGCTCCTATGTACCATAGGATGGGTCAAATGAACCTAGCAGCCCACTGCTCCTATGTACCATAGGATGGGTCAAATGAACCTAGCAGCCCACTGCTCCTATGTACCATAGGATGGGTCAAATGAACACAGCAGCCCACTGCTCCTATGTACCATAGGATGGGTCAAATGAACCTAGCAGCCCACTGCTCCTATGTACCATAGGATGGGTCCAATGCAGAGAACCCATTTCGTTCCTGTATCTAGAGAACACTGGGAATGACTCTAATGTAATCTGACTGCAGCAGCGCGGGACAGCTACACCCACCTCTGGCGTAGCTGAGCAGGAAGGAGGACACCGGGTAGACGTGGGGCTGGAAGTGGTGCACCACCGTCACGTTGCCCCCGGGGAACTCGATGGCGTCGGGCAGCGCCGGGCCACACAGCACCAGCGGCTCCCGGGCCCCGGACGACTTCAGGGAGACCCACTCCTTCTTGCAGCGCACCGAGAACTGGGAGAAGCTGTGGGACACACACACACACACACACACACACACACACACACACACACACACACACACACACACACACACACACACACACACACACACACACACACACACACACACACACACACACACACACACACACACACACACACACACACACACAGAGGATGGGTGGACGCAACGGGCCAGGTTTGCCTAAAATAAAACTAAAAAAAAGGAGACCTTTGAGATTTTTAAACGGATCCCTTTGGGTGTAAGGAACTCACGGGAGCAATCTTGTTTGGAAATCCCCGCAGAATTGAAGCTGTGTTCGTGTGACCGGCCTGCCCGTCAAGACACCTTTACATTTTTATAAAGTATCTAAAGGGGGCATTTAGCAGACGCTTTTGTTCCAAAGCGACTTACAAATCAGTACATTTGTGGGGCTCGACATGTGGAGGTGGGGGGGATCGAACCGCCGACCCTACGGTGAGTGGACGACTGTCGCTCTGTCCGCCCGCTCTACCCACTAATGCCACCGCTTAGCATCTCTGTTCAATGTCAGCATCTTTGCGACTTAAAAAAAAAAAGAAACAACAACTTTCAAGCAACTATTGGTCAAGCTACTAACCGGTGTCCTGTCCCTCCCCCTGTGCTTCATTCCTCATGTCAATCACTGTTGTCCCTACCTCGTCCCCCCAGTATGTCTCTACTATTTTTTTTTTTTTTTTTTTTTTTTCTCTCTTCCATGTTAATGCGTCTTTGGGTCCTTGAAAAGCGCTATATAAATATAATGTATTATTATTATTATTATTATTGAGATTGACCATTCGCCACAGCAGTGCTGATCTCATATAAAAAATAAAAAATAAACACTTTTGGTTTTGATTGGACGTCCCGGGCGGTTCCTTGGTGACTGTCAACACAGGAGGAACAAAGAGAACTCCTCCTTAGTGGGCCGGCCACGCAGTGTTGGCAAACCTATTCCACCTTTGGAATTCCTCAATGGCCCGGTAAACTGTATGCCGCCCAAGCCAACGCAAAAGATGCCAAGATTCCAGAGCTATTTAATCAGATGAGTCACTGAGCTTCACAGCGTGTTGCCAGGTAGAAGAGGAAGCAGAGTGCAAAAAAAAATAAATCAATAAAATAAAATAAAAAGAGCACCACGCGATCTAGAGTCAAGAGGTGGCGCCTCATGCCAGACACAAAGTACAGTTGTTCTAAATGTGGCGGTTGACCCCCCACTGAGAGTGTACAGGCCCCGGACGCAAACAGTATGTTTACTGTCAGCCAATGTTGACACAGAGGAGGACGCATGGATGCAGAGTGGGTTGATGATAACCAGAAACAAGGAAATAGAAGAATCAACGGTTCAAAATCACCTCTCGTAGCACATTGAGGTCCAGCAAGGTCAAGAGAAACCTTTGAAATCTTGTAATCCACCGTGTAGAAAAATAAAGTGATGTTCCAGCAAAGCAAAGGGCAGAAAAGGTCATTACCTCAGAACTATAGGCTCATTACCTCAGAACTATAGACATCAGAACTATAGGCTCATTACCTCAGAACTATAGACAACAGAACTATAGGCTCATTACCTCAGATCTATAGACATCAGAACTATCGGCTCATTACCTCAGAACTATAGACATCACAACTATAGGCTTATTACCTCAGAACTATAGACATCACAACTATAGGCTCATTACCTCAGAACTATAGACATCAGAACTATCGGCTCATTACCTCAGAACTATAGACATCACAACTATAGGCTTATTTCCTCAGAACTATAGACATCAGAACTATAGACTCATTACCTCAGAACTATAGACATCAGAACTATAGGCTCATTACCTCAGAACTATAGACATCAGAACTATAGGCTCATTACCTCAGAACTATAGACATCACAACTATAGGCTCATTCCCTCAGAACTATAGACATCACAACTATAGGCTCATTACCTCAGAACTATAGACATCACAACTATAGGCTCATTACCTCAGAACTATAGACATCACAACTATAGGCTCATTACCTCAGAACTATAGACATCAGAACTATAGGCTCATTACCTCTGGTTAGGGCTTTGGATTTGTAACCGGAGGGTGGCCGGTTCGAACCCCGACCAGCGCGCATGGCTGAAGTGCCCTTGAGCAAGGCACCTAACCCCTCACTGCTCCCCGAGCGCCGCCGCTGTTGCAGGCAGCTCACTGCATCGGGTTTAAGTGTGTGCTTCACCTCACTGTGTGCTTCACCATCACTGTGTTCTGAGTGTGTCACTAATTCACGATTGGGTTAAATGCAGAAGACCAAATTTCCCTCACGGGATCAAATCAGTAATTCTTCTTCTTCTTCTTCTTCTTCTATAGACATTAGAACTATAGGCTCATTACCTCAGAACTATAGACATCAGAACTATAGGCTCATTACCTCAGAACTATAGACATCAGAACTATAGGCTCATTACCTCAGAACTATAGACATCACAACTATAGGCTCATTACCTCAGAACTATAGACATTAGAACTATAGGCTCATTACCTCAGAACTATAGACATCTGAACTATAGGCTTATTACCTCTGAACTATAGACATCAGAACTATAGGCTCATTACCTCAGAACTATAGACATCACAACTATAGGCTCATTACCTCAGAACTATAGACATCAGAACTATAGGCTTAATACCTCAGAACTCTAGGCCTCAGAACTAGCAGCTCATTACCTCAGAACGATCAGCTTATTACCTCAGAACTAGCAGCTCATTACCTCAGAACTAGCAGCTCATTACCTCAGAACTAGCAGCTCATTACCTCAGAACTAGCAGCTCATTACCTCAGAACTAGCAGCTCATTACCTCAGAACTATGGGCTCATTACCTCAGAACTATGGGCTCATTACCTCAGAACTATGGGCTCATTACCTCAGAACTATGGGCTCATTACCTCAGAACTATGGGCTCATTACCTCAGAACTATCAGCTCATTACCTCAGAACTATGGGCTCATTACCTCAGAACTATGGGCTCATCCTCGTTCCCAGTGATGATCCA
Organism: Urophycis tenuis; assembly: GCA_036785325.1. NCBI lineage: Eukaryota > Metazoa > Chordata > Actinopteri > Gadiformes > Phycidae > Urophycis > Urophycis tenuis. Next base: position 886,608 of record JAXIVH010000062.1, on the reverse strand, counting down.
GCAGTCATAGTTGGGTCCGAAGCGGTAGGACCAGTTGTGGTAGGCTGAGCTGGTGATCTCCCCCTGCCTACTGGTCAGGATCTGTGGGGCATGGCCACACCGCACTGAGGAGAGAGAGACGTGGTAGAGCACAAGTCAGACAGGAAGCTCCTCTTTCCAACGCACTCTTCCACCAATAACCATGGCGATATCAACCAGGAGGTGTTTCTGTGGTATTATCCCTCAGATAATAACAACTGGTTGTTATGGATGGATTTAGTTTTTCTAATCCAGAATGTCTTCACTTACATTCATTTACGCGCCCACACACATGCGCGCACGCCCACACACACACACACACGACTTGAGATGGAAGAGGACAAACTGAATGTGACATTGACAAGATTTGGGGGTGACATGCATGGTGAGGTGGTGTTAGAAGTGCTGTCTTCTTACCAAAAGAGGAGGCGGTTTGGAAATGGGTGCCCGCTGCCAATTGGAAAAAGAAGAAAAGTTAACAAGCCAATGTCACAGATCGAACATGTATGTGAAGAGAGACGGATGATAGAGTTCACAAACCTATTAGGCAGAGCACTATG
>JAXIVH010000062.1:858530-881030 GCA_036785325.1 Urophycis tenuis | reverse complement strand
CCCTGACACCATTCCCTGGAAGGCTGGTCAGGTTCTCCCGGATTCTTTTGTGCGTCTTTCACCTCGACTGCGGGGGTGAAGTCTGACGAGCGCTCTGGTGAGCGCTGACAGTGAGACCACGGGCCCCGCCCCTCCTCCTGTCCGGGGGGCGTGGCTTGGACGCCCGGGTTCCTTACTGTTTGCGTGTTCGGCCCGGTATTCTCCCCAAGGGCCCGGTTTCCCTCCCAGGGGGCGCGGGGTCGGACCAGACCAAGGGGAGAACGAGGTGTGAATGTTTGGGCACAGGTGCGTGTGTGTGTGTGTGTGTGTGTGTGTGTGTGTGTGTGTGTGTGTGTGTGTGTGTGCGTGTGTGCTTGTGTGTGTGTGTGTGTGTGTGTGTGTGTGTGTGTGTGTGTGTGCTTGTGTGTGTGTGTGTGTGCGTGTGTACGTGTGTGTGTACAGCTGTGTGTTTGTACAGCTTTATTTTCCAAACGTCAGCCAAGTCACCCTTTTGAGTACTTCAACAAAATCGAAGGACGCAATTTACATGCCCTGTGTGATGGCGTTTGATTTCGGCGAAGTTGTCGTGGGTTCGATCCCCTTGTCCAGCCCGCTATATATATATATATACATACGTATGTGTCTGGCCTCACATAGGTCGGATCATTACAGATGTCGGTACAGACAGGATGTAAAGTGCCGACGACACATCAGAGTGTGTGTTCCTGACCCACATTGGCCCGGGAATGTGACGACAAAGCCGGTTCCGTCCCGGTTCCCTTTGTGGCGCTCTGCGTTCTGCAGACAGACGGAGATAAGTGGCCCCAGATGCCAGGATAAACCAGGGCAACGGGAAGGCCGAAGCCAGCCTTCTGTTTTTCTCTCTCTTTCCGTCGGCCGCGGGGCCTGGAGGAACAACTGACTCAGGCCTGGTTCTCGCCAGATGTTTGCCCCTTGTTCCCCCCCCCCCCCTCCCCCCCCCCCACCCGGTCCTCACCCCGTGCTCCTCTGGACGGCCTCCCAAATAAACGTTCCCTCCCCCCTTTTCTTTGAAAGAGAAAAACCTGTGCCGACGTTTTCTTTGGTATCGCCGTGAGAGAGAAAAGGACGGAGCGGAGGTTTAGTCTGCGTCTGAAACAAACCAGGTTTACGTTCAGACGCACCGGCATCGCGGCGCTCGATGCGGAGACCGCTTCGGATGTCTGGCGGACGCATTCACACGCACTCCTCTGAGTCAGCTCAGGGAGTCAGCTCAAGGAGTCAGCTCAAGGAGTCAGCTCAGGGAGTCAGCTCAAGGAGTCAGCTCAAGGATTCAGCTCAAGGAGTCATCTCAGGGAGTCAGCTCAAGGAGTCAGCTCAAGGAGTCAGCTCAAGGAGTCAGCTCAAGGAGTCAGCTCAGCGACAGCATGCTGGGAATTTTCCTCCTTGAGCGGGGAACTCGGCCTTTCACGAGGGCGGCGGCGATGGCATGAGGCGCTTTCGACAGGAAGTCAGCGTTTCCCGGCGCGGCCGGACCACGCGCGTGGGCGGGCTTCGTCGTCATGGCGACGTGACTTATTCAACAGTCATCAGTGTCGGTCGCTCCCTTCCAGAGGGCTTAGATGTTACAGACAGACATCATGAGGCGTAGGCTGGGGTCCTACCTCCTCTCCATCCCTCGCAGGCCTGGCAGGTAGGCCGGGGGGGCCGGGGGGGCCGGGGGGGGGGGCCACAGCCCGAGGCCTCCCCCCCCCTGGCAGCATGTGACCACCAGAAGCTGTGGTTTCCTCACGCCGGCGCCGCCTGACGCACCCCCCAGACCGGGCCGCCCGCCTTGCCCAACCTCACGGTGCTGTTGGTCAACGGTCTGGTGAGGAAACAGGGGTTGGTCAATCGGTGCACGCGGTTGACCAATCGTCAGCGTCATCTCGGAAGTGGGGCGAAGCGTCACACGCTTCGCTGTAAGTGTGGAGTAACTTCCACAAGTCCAATCAGGGCAAATTGGTTGCGGTCGGCCAAGCACAGTGACAGTGTCTCACTGCGCTTCACTCATGTACGAACGAATGGAAGAAGATCCATTCTGTGTCTGTCTCTAGTTCCCCCTGAAGGCGACAACCAGCCAAGCATCCACACCCACGTTCTCCAGTCACCAAAAACCAAAAACGTATATATATATATAGAGAGAGATATATATAGAAACAGTATGTATACTGAAGCCTTTGCACAGAGCCGTCGGCCTGTCTTTGTTTGCTGGGGGGGGGGGGGGGGCTCCAGTCCACAACCTGGGGAGGGTGGGGGCTGTGTTGACTGAAGCAGGGGCCGTCAACACAGGGGAGCGGAGGGGGGGGGGGGGGGGGGGGGGGCACACAAGCCCCGCCCCCCCCAACCCGAGGCCACCAATGCCGGCCCCCGACGTGTGCCCCGAGTCACAGTAAATGGACCCCTTTGACTACCGCCGTCTCCGCTGGGAATTCCACTGGGAGAGAGAGAGAGAGGTGCATGCTGGGATACCAGAAGCCGGTGTGGGCGGAGGAGGTGGAGGTGGGAGGTGGAGGTGGAGGTGGGGGGTGGGGGAGCCAGACGGGTCACCACAGTGGAGCCACAGCACACACTGTCAGCAGTCAGTTGGACGGAGGGGTGGGTGGTGTGTGTGTGGGGGGGGGCTACAGATAAACCTCTAGCAGCGAGGCCCAGGGTGCCGGGTTCGAGTGCAGGGGAGTGGAGACCAGAGACTGACGTACATGGAGGTGACGCGGGGTCCTCCGCGCCGCGGGCCGGATCATTGCACATGATATGTTGTGTGCATGTTGTAGCGGGATGTGTGTGTGTCTTTGTGTGTGTATGTGTGTGTGTGTTTGTGTGTGTATGTGTGTGTGTATGTGTGTGTGTTTGTGTGTGTATGTGTGTGTGTATGTGTGTGTGTATGTGTGTGTGTATGTGTGTGTGTTTTGTGAGCTTGGGGAGGGGGGGAGAGTAGGGGGTGAGAGAGGTGGGAATAAAGGCAGCTTTTTCTCGGGGCGGTCATAAACGGACCTTGTTCCCGAGGTTTTGAAAAAAAAAAAGTTCTGACCCGCTAACTACAGGGAGTCTTTACTTTTTACTTTCCAGGCGATGTTTAGCAGCGTGTGTGACTGTTTCAGGTACCCCACCACCGAACCCCCCCCCCCCCCCCCCCCCCCCCCTGATCCGGCCTGAAGCAGCTCTTTCTGCGTCTAGTATCGACAGAGGGGGGTTAGAGGGGTGGGGGGAGGCGGACCAGAGAGACAGAGAGCAGTCGATTGGAACAAACCCCGCCACGGCCTGAGGTTTTTAAGGGAATTCTGAAGGAGGAGGAATTCTTGGTCATTCCACAAACTCAATTTGTGGTGGAGATGGAGACGTGTGCTGACGTGATGTGTGCTCTTCACACACACACACACACACACACACACACACACACACACACAGACACACACACACACACACAGACACACAAACACACACACACACACACACAGACACACAAACACGCACACACACACACACACACACACATGGCACACGCACACACACACACAGATACACACACACACACACACACACACACACACACACACACACACAGACACACACACAGACACACAAACACGCACACACACACACATGGCACACGCACACACACACACAGATACACACACACACACACACACACACACACACACACACACACACACACACACATGGCACACGCACACACACACACACACACGCACACATGGCACACGCACACACACACACAGATACACACACACACACACGGCACACGCACACAGACACACACACACACAGACACACACACACACATGGCACACACACACACACACACACACACACACACACACACACACACACACAAACACACACGGACACACACACACACAGCGCACGCACACACACACACACACACACACACACACACACACACACATACAAACACAGCCACACACACACACACACACACGCACAATACAAACACGCACACAAGACTGGAAAGACCCACTCATCTGTCACTCTGTCACAGCTTATGTAACACAATTTATTTAAAGTAAAAATGGCCTCTCATCCTACTTTGACTCCACATTTCCCCCGATGCCAACAAAAACAGACGGAGAAGGTACATTTTTGTGTCGTATCAAAAGGGACCAGGGACGTGGCAGTGGGGTCAGTGTAGTAGTATTTCCCCAGCAGAGCGGTTGGGGTTTGTGATGCAGGTTGTGTAGTACAGGGTCCAGACAGCTGGAAGAGGAGGTCCACGTGAAGACTGTGGGGAGGAACCCTCAGAAGGCTGGCACACCATCTCCACACAGACACACAGACACTGTCCACACAGACTCACAGACTCACAGACACTGTCCACACAGACTCACAGACTCACAGACACTGTCCACACAGACTCACAGACTCACAGACACTGTCCACACAGACTCACAGACTCACAGACACACAGACACTGTCCACACAGACACACGGACACTGTCCACACAGACTCACAGACACTGTCCACACAGACTCACAGACACTGTCCACACAGACTCACAGACTCACAGACACTGTCCACACAGACTCACGGACACTGTCCACACAGACTCACAGACACTGTCCACACAGACTCACAGACTCACAGACACTGTCCACACAGACTCACAGACTCACAGACACTGTCCACACAGACTCACAGACACTGTCCACACAGACTCACGGACACTGTCCACACAGACTCACAGACACTGTCCACACAGACTCACAGACACTGTCCACACAGACTCACAGACTCACAGACACTGTCCACACAGACTCACAGACTCACAGACACTGTCCACACAGACTCACAGACACTGTCCACACAGACTCACAGACTCACAGACACTGTCCACACAGACTCACAGACTCACAGACACTGTCCACCACAGACTCACGGCGGACAATGTGAATTAGGTTTGACTCTCTTGTTAAATTCCGCCATGACGGTTTGAGAGATCAAATGAAGAAGTCCGTTTGTGTGTTTTCCGCCCAAGACGAAAGCCTGATATAGAAGAGGGAAGAGGTGAAGGAACACCAGGGAACACCTGGAATAGTTATCCATCGTCAGGCCTTCGTGAATCACTGCTTCTTCATTTGGCGGTGGTTTATTTTTGGGTCCTCGAGGCGGTTTGAGGTGAAGAGGATCATCATTCCAGGACTTTGCATTTCGGGGGGTTTTTTTTAAACGAGCGACGAGCATTTCAACCGCCATCCGGTCACCTCGCGTTTGTTTCAGCCACTCTTTTTACAGAGGGCCCGTTAAGACCCCAGAATAGGCATGCTGTGGCACCGCAGCCCCCCCCCCCCACAGCCGGTGGTCTCCGACGGCGACGGCCAGCAGCCTGAAGACGACGTGGCCGGCGTTCAGACGTCAGATGTTTTACGGCCCCACAACAAAGTGGGCTTTGTGTGTTCTGCTCTGTTCTTCATGATGTTTTTACTTGTGTCGCGTTCAAGATGGAGGTCACGTGAGGTTTATGAAGGGAACAGGGTGTGTGTGTGTGTGTGTGTGTGTGTGTGTGTGTGTGTGTGTGTGTGTGTGTGTCTCTGTGTGTGTGTGTGTGTGTGTGTGCGGAGGCGGGACTAGGGGTTAGGGAGCTTTGCTTCAAAATGGCTTGTTTTTTTCTGTCTGTGTGTGCGTGCGTCGTGTTTGTGTGTGTGTGTGTGTGTGTGTGTGTGTGTGTGTGTGTGTGCAGCCATACATGTTTTGAAATTGTCTGATCCTAAATGCTGATGTCCTTAAAGCCGCTGCCATGGCACGCACACACACAGTCATACGCACCACACACACCCACACCCACACACACACTTCAGTGCAGCATCGAAGAAGCGCAAGCAGAAACAGGAATCCACAACAATCCCACAGCAGCGTGATCCTCCCTCCTCATGACTCAGACTCCCGGCCCTCCGTTCAGCCCCAGTCAGACATGTCCGAGCTGGTTCAGGTCGGAGCTGATACCCTCACATTCTCCCGGCCCGGCCTCAAAACCGCAGGCTCGATTCCCTTCGTTTTCCTTCCCAAAAAGCCGGGTGAGCGTGAAGCCTGCAGTGCACTCGATAAACAAGGATGGCTCGTCTGAACGAGGAGGCTGGTGAGTCAGCCCTGGGGGGGAACATGACCAGGAGGCTGACTGACACAATGTGGAGCGTGATGCTGAGGGGACTGGAAGAGCCCAGCTGGTTAATCAGGAGGTCAAGGCTGTTTAAGTGTTAGTGACATGCTGCCCTTGTAGGTCATCCACATAACATGTTCATCAGCAAAGATGTTGTCAGGTTTTCATCAAACATACCATCTATGAAACATGAAATGTGATATCCTTTCTCTGTCATTTAAATTAATTACCTCTCTCTCTCTCTCTCTCTCTCTCTCTCTATCTCTCTCATCTCTCTCTCTCTCTCTCTCTCTCTCTCTCTCTCTCTCTCTCTCTCTCTCCCCCTCTCTCTCTCTCTCTCTCTCTCTCTCTCTCTCTCTCTGTCTCTCTCTCCCTCCCTCTCTCCCTCTCCCCAGGTGTGGCTCCAGCAGTATGGCTACCTGCCCCCGGTGGACTCCAGGGCCCAGGCCCTGCGCTCGCTCAAGTCGGTCGCCACGGCGATCGCGGCCATGCAGAGGTTCTACGGGCTGACGGTGACGGGCTCCGTGGACGGCGAAACGATAGCGTGAGTCGGCCTCGTCTTCATCGCCCGGCGGGGAGGAAGGCCCGGCCAGACTCCCTGCTGGGAATACTTCCACATCAACAGCGTGGTCAAAATAGTATTTGTTGTCATTGATCTGATTAAGTGGGTGATGGTGAAGACCTAATCGGTGTAATGTGATTATTGTTGTTGATTATTGTTTACAATAAACTAAATGAATGTGATAGATACATGAATGAAGAGACATGTGATGACCATCACAATACAAACAAGCCAACCCGTGACCCGTGGCAACACAGAGAGCCCATAACCTGTGGTGTGTACCGTTGCCAGGGCGATGAGCCGGCCGCGCTGTGGCGTGCCCGACAAGTTTGGGCCGGAGCTGAAGACCAGCATGAGGAGGAAGAGATACGCCATCCAGGGCCTCAAGTGGGACAAGTCTGAGATCACCTTCAGGTCAGAGGTCACCCCATAACCTATGATAGCCTGTTTTCCTTTGAACACAAGCGTTCTTTTGCATTTTCCCCATCTGGAATGAATAGTCAGGAATAATCGGGAATGCATTAACATTTACATTGAGGGCATTTAGCAGACGCTTTTATCCAAAGAGACTTACAAAGAGTACATTTGTCAGACGAAGGTGAGACACTTTGCTGCTAATACAGTAAGAAAGTCACCAGAACAAGTTTCAAGCATTTCAATTGCTAGGTTAACCATTGCTAGTATACAACATCTCTGACTGAGTGCCAAGTTACAAAGAGCGATTAAAGTGCCAAGACGTACAACAAATAAGAGCATGAGAGTAGGGTTATGCAGGGGCCCCTGTGGCGATGCCGGCCGAGAGACACGCGCTACGCAGCATGCTAACGCTACACCGCTACGGTGTAATGCTACCGCTGCTACGACGTAATGCTACCCCCGCTACGACGTTATGCTACCGCCGCTACGAAGTAATGCTACCCCCGCTACGACGTTATGCTACCGCCGCTACAACGTTATGCTACCACCGCTACGACGTAATGCTACCGCCGCTACGACATCATGCTACCGCCGCTTCCACGTATTGCTACCGCCGCTACGACGTTATGCTACCGCCACTACCGTGTTATGCTAGCGACGCTACGACGTTCTGCTACCGCCGCTACGACGTTATGCTACCACCACTACGACGTTATGCTACCGCGGCTACCACATAATGCTACCGCCGCTACGACGTAATGCTACCGCCGCTACGACGTTATGCTACCGCCACTACCACGTAATGCTACCGCCGCTACGACGTTATGCTACCGCCGCTATGACGTTATGCCACCGCCGCTACGGCGTAATGCTACCACCGCTACGACGTTATGCTACCGCCGTTACGACGTTATGCCACCGCCGCTACGGCGTAATGCTACCACCGCTACGACGTAATGCCACCGCCGCTATGACGTTATGCTACCGCCGCTACCACGTAATGCTACCGCCGCTATGACGTTATGCTACCGCCACTACGACATAATGCTACCGGTGCTACGACGTTATGCTATCACCGCTACGACTTTATGCTATCGACGCTAAACAGCGACACCCAAGGGCATAGCTTTGGTCTGAGCTTTGGTGGGGACGCACTATCCAGACCACCCTCCCCAAAAAAAATGTAAATAAGGTATGATGCACAACTGACTCTAACTTTGTTCGATGCAGTATCTGCTAATGTGATGCATATGCAGTGAAACATTGAGTATAGCACCGTTCCAATTTGACACTTCTGCTTTGTAAGCAAAGACAAAGATGCCGTCCACTTATTAACAAATAAACCCAACCTCAGGACGGCTGATCAATTCTGCTTTGAATCGACGGCCTACAGAGAGCTCAGCCAATCAAAAAACAGATCTGTCTCAGACGCATTTTTGGGAGGTGTTACCAAAGTGGGAAATTAACCCTTTGTGTGCTGCATGAGGCGCTTTTTGTGTCCCGTTTCAACCTGAATATTGGTGGGAACACTTCAGTCGTCGTTTGACATTGATGGGGACTCGTCTTTAGGACCCCAACGCAAATCTACGACACCTCTTCACTGACAGGCAAACCCCCCCCCCCTTCACTCCATCCTAACGGCCCCTCCCTCCTCCTCCTCCTCTTCCTCCTCCTCCTCCTCCTCCTCCTCCGCCCGCAGCATCCAGAACTACACCCCCAAGGTGGGGGAGCGTGGGACCTTCGAGGCCATCCGCAAGGCCTTCAAGGTGTGGGAGAGTGCCGTGCCGCTCACCTTCCGGGAGATTCCGTACGGCCAGATCCGCGACAAGGTGGACAAGTTCGCCGACATCATGCTGTCCTTCTCCGACGGTTTCCACGGCGACAGCACGCCGTTCGACGGCGAGGGCGGCTTCCTGGCGCACGCCTACTTCCCGGGCCACGGCATCGGCGGCGACACACACTTTGACCTCGCCGAGCCCTGGACCACGGGCAACGCCGACCAGGGCGGTGAGTGAGTGTGTGTGTGTGTGGGGGGGGGCAGGGGCGGGGGGGGGGCGTGTGTGGGAGGATGTGGGGGGGGGGGGGGTGGGGTGGGGGGGGTGGGTCCTTGCAGTGAAAGGTGCGGGTGCAAAGGGAACGGGGTTAGCGGTCACAGCGAGGGAGGGTGTGTCTTCGGTCCCGGGTTTGGAAACCCTGTCATTTGGCTAATCGCGGCGTGTGTCTAGACGTTGGCACACAGGGCGAACCTTACTCATCTCCCGCCGCCGTCTGTCTGTCTGTCTGTGTTTTCCCCGTGTCCTCTGCCACCTCCCTTCCTCTCTGCCACCTCCCTTCCTCTCTGCATCCCTGTACTCTCTCTCCTCCCTACCACACTTCCTCTCTCTATTTATCTCTCTCTCTCCATCCTTATCTCTCTCTCTATCCCTCCTCCTCTCAATCTCTCTCTCTCTCATCTCTCTCTGTCCCTATTTCTGTCTCTATCCATCCCTCTCCCCCATCTCCCTCTCTCTCTTTCTCTCTCCCCCCCCCTCTCTCTCTCTGTAGGTAACGATGTGTTCCTGGTGGCGGTCCATGAGCTGGGCCACGCCCTGGGCCTGGAGCACTCCAACAACCCGTCGGCCATCATGGCTCCCTTCTACCAGTGGATGGACACCGAGAACTTCCAGCTCCCGGACGACGACCGCCGCGGGATCCAGGCCATATACGGTACGGGGCCGGCCAGGCACAGGGTCATCTTTGTGGTGTTTTTGCGGTATTTTTGCCGTATTTTTGTGGTATTTTTGCCGTATTTTTGTGGTATTTTTACAGTATTTTTGCAGTATTTTTGTGGTATTTTTTTGGCATTTCCGGGGTCATCTTAAAAGCCAGTCCTCATGACGACCGTGTCAGTGAGACGTTAAAATCAGCCCCAGGAAGCAAAAGGAGCACATCTGACGTCTGACTTTCGCGGATGCAGGAACCAAGTCTGGAGCTCCGCCCCCTCCCCCGCCGCCACCACGGCCCACCAAGGCCTCAGTCCCGGAGGAGCCCACCGGCGGGCCAGACATCTGCGAGGGCCACTTCGACACCATCGCCGTGCTGAGGGGGGAGATGTTTGTGTTCAAGGTAAGGGGGCGCCGACAGGAGCCGACCTCGCTGCCCCTTCCAGCACCGAAGCGATCGCCATGACTGGAATGATCCCGCTAAAGGGGAACCGTCGCGCTTTGGGGATCGTATCGCAGAAAAGTCTGACCGTGGACGCCGTCGGGTATCGCGTTGGTCTGATTCATAAACCGGATTTCAGTGGACCACGGGAACAAGGTCGTTAGGGGTCAGGGGTCAGGTCTGGTCAGGGGTCACGCCATCGGTCAAACAGAACCATGTCCAAACCACGTAGGCACATGCATCATGTGTAGCCTATGAATCACTTTGCTCTCCTTTTCGGGAAGAACAGCCGCAAAGCCCTTTCATGTAAATAACGTGAGTCTGGCGAAGCTCGGTTTCTGTCTGCCATGCATTCGATCCTCCACAACAACCAGAGGGCTGCTCTGGAAACATGAAACCCTGGAGAACCCAAACAATGACATCACAGCAGAGATCAGGGCCGTCTTCCGATATCCACACTTCATGAGTATACGTAAACATAGTACACCATCTGCACTCACTAAGTGCGCAGATTTTCAGACGTTAGTGTTGTTCCAAATGGTGCACTTACCGGAAATTACTATCAGCTGCGCGGCCGCGTCACCCGCCAAACACACGTGAATCCATTACGCCCCACTGACGACTGGCCGTTGTCGAACTGAGCGCGCCTCAGCCTGGCTCCGCCTCTTCCGCTACGTAGCTAAGATGGCTGCCGTTGAGTACGGATAGTGGACACTGTTGCACACTCATCGTACTAACTGTTTTGAGGGCAACATCCGGGTCCTTTGAGTACACTTCCTTTCACCGCAATCGTAATCGGATTACCCTACGTACTCAAACTAAGTACACTAAGTACGGTGAGTATGGATATCGGAACACGGCCCAGGTCTCTGTTAAACTCTGTGTGCTTCTTTGCGCCTGGCGTCGCAGGACAAGTGGCTGTGGCGCGTGCGTAACAACAAGGTGCTGGCCGGCTACCCCATGCCTATCGGACACTTCTGGAAGGGCCTGCCCTCCGGCATCAACGCAGCCTACGAGAGGGACGACGGGAAGTTCATCTTCTTCAAGGGTGGGTGTCGCGTAAACATCTGCACGCACGTGTAAACATCTGCACGCTGTTTATAGTGGGACTTCCTGATGCCTCCCTTTGTCTGCCTCTCTCTCCTGTCTGTCTGGCTCGCTCTCTCGCTCGTTTTGGCCCGTTCTCTCTTTCTCTCTCTCTCTCTCTCTCTCGCCCTGTTTCTCTCCTTCTCTTTCCCTTTTCTCTCTATCTGCCTCCCTCTCTATCTCTCTCCCTCTCCTCTCCTTCTCTCTCCCCCTTTCCTCTATCTATCTGCCTCCCTCTTTCTCTCTCCCTCTCCTCTCCTTCTCTCTCCCCCTGTCCTCTCTCTATCTGCCTCCTTCTCTTTCTCTCTCCCTCTCCTCTCCTTCTCTCTCCCCCTTTCCTCTATCTATCTGCCTCCCTCTCTTTCTCTCTCCCTCTCCTCTCCTTCTCTCTCCCCCTTTCCTCTCTCTATCTGCCTCCCTCTCTTTCTCTCTCCCTCTCCTCTCCTTCTCTCTCCCCCTTTCCTCTCTCTATCTGCCTCCCTCTCTTTCTCTCTCCCTCTCCTCTCCTTCTCTCTCCCCCTTTCCTCTATCTATCTGCCTCCCTCTCTTTCTCTCTCCCTCTCCTCTCCTTCTCTCTCCCCCTTTCCTCTCTCTATCTGCCTCCCTCTCTTTCTCTCTCCCTCTCCTCTCCTTCTCTCTCCCCCTTTCCTCTATCTATCTGCCTCCCTCTCTTTCTCTCTCCCTCTCCTCTCCTTCTCTCTCCCCCTGTCCTCTCTCTATCTGCCTCCCCATCTTTCTCTCTCCCCCCTCTCTTTCTGGCATCCTCTTATTTCTCTGTCTGTCTCTCTCCCTCTCCTCGCATGTCATCCTCCCCCCACCACAGGAGACAGGTACTGGGAGTTCTCAGAGTCCACCCTGTCCAAGGACTCCCCGAAGGCCCTGAAGGAGCTGGGCAGCGGCCTGCCCAGGGACAAGATGGACGCCGCCCTGTTCTACACGCCCACGGGCCAGACCTACTTCTTCAGGGGAACCAAGTGAGTGCGGCGCCGGCGTGGCCGTGACGTCTGCCCCTGTCTGCTGTGTTTTGTTCTCTACTTCTTTCCACCGGAGGAGAGTTGTTGGTGCTTTTCAGACTCGTCGTTAAAAGTATTTCACTTCTGCTTTCCTGTTGTTGCGTTCTGGCTATTTTCATGCGCTCATTTTCATAATGTCATGTGACCCCCCGTCCATGGGCGTAGGTTTGGTTTGAAATGTGCTGGGGACAGAGACGCATTTGGAAGTGCATTTTCAGAAGTGCTGGGTACAATGACGGCATTCATTTTTTCCACCTTTCGCGCAGGTCATGTTAATTAATAAAAATGTATACAAAAATGTGATGATGACACACACACACACACACAGACACGATGTCTTGACTATGCTCACGCACAGAGCTCTAATACTTTTCATTGGATAATGTGATTCAGATAGGTGCAGTTCATGGCCGTGTCTACCTGCTGAATGTAACCGCTGTGAAACAATCAGGAATAATGTTTCATTTCTCTGATTAACAGCTTTATCGAGACCGGCGCTCGCTCTCTGTTATTGTACGTCTCTCTACCAAAGTGCTCTGTCTCTCCGTCTCTCTCTCGTCATCGGACACAAATCAAATTAAATGTTGTTTCTATTTTGTGTAAATTAGGTTAATGCTTTTGTGTTTTCTTGTATTATCAGTTCAAGTTGTTGTACTTGCCTGAGGAAATCGTGGATATTGTAACGTGTTGGGGGAGTGTTTCCCAGAATGCATTGCGACATTCTGACATTCTGTGTCATTACATGTTATCGCTATTAGATAGGGTTTGGAGGCGAATGTTCAGGACATGTTGGGTTGCATTTCACTGTTTCATTACGTTCACTTTGTTGACTTTTGTTTTTGGGATGAGTCAGGGAGCACCATTACTCAACGCAGTGACTCAGTGACGGCGTGTAAAGTCCGCTTGTGACCCCGTCATAAGCGACTTGTAAGAGTAGAGTTCATCTCTCTTTGTTGAGCTTGACGTAGCTCAGATTGCATTTAATGACGCAGTGGTGAAAGACACAGGTGCGAGTCCCACACGGGGGAAACTTACAAAAAAAGTGGTGGGCACAAAATGACTCATGACAAAAACTGGTAGGTACGCGTCCCCACCGTCCCCCCCGTATTCTACGCACCTGCCCCCGTCTCTCCAGCTTTGAGATGAGTTCTGCATCGCATTCAAACGAAACCTAAACGCGTTCACTGTGTGAGCCAGAGAGGCTAAAGGGGCAAGGAAACAGCGTCTTCATCCTACTTTAATGGTGTAAGCCTGTTCAACCTTCTGAAGATTCACAATATATAATTCAGTTTGTGACGTCTCAATGTGTTTGGCAAATGACTCTTTATTAAATTATGAAATTATAAACTGTTGGACGAGACGACTGATGTCTTCAATATAGAAAAGTCTTTTTGCTCTTCTCTCACTCCGTTGAAACTCCATAGTCAGCGTCCTGCCGTTGCCTTCAGTTTCTGTTGATCTCATGTATCCACTGTGTTTGTTACACGTCCTCTGTCTCCCTCCAAACCCTCTGGAGTGGGTTCTCCATTGGTTCCCCCTGCAGAACAAACACACTCTGTGGTCCGCTTCCCACTCCCGACGCCGGCCGGCCCCTCGCTCGCCGCTTCCGTTTGTGTAACGTCTGGGTTCTGTTTTTTTTTGTTTGTTTTTCTTGGAACTCACAGATACTTCCGCTTCAACGAGAAAACGCGCACGGTGGACAAAGACTACCCCAAGCCCATCAGTATGTGGAGCGGAGCGCCGGACAACATCAAGGCTGCCCTCATGAGCGAAGACGGATGTAAGGATAAGCATCCACTGTGACATCCATTGCCGTTACAGGGTCGCGTTACAGGGTCGCAGTTACAGCGTCGCAGTTACAGGGTCACAGTTACAGCGTCACAGTTACAGGGTCACAGTTAGTGTCACAGTTAGTGTCACAGTTAGTGTCACACTTACAGTGTCACAGTTACAGTGTCACAATAAGTGTCACAGTTACAGGGTCACAGTTACAGGGTCACAGTTAGTGTCACAATTACAGTGTCGCAGTTACAGGGTCACAGTTACAGGGTCACAGTTAGTGTCACAATTACAGTGTCGCAGTTACAGGGTCGCAGTTACAGGGTCACAGTTACAGTGTCACAGTTACAGTGTCACAGTTAGTGTCACAGTTAGTGTCACACTTACAGTGTCACAGTTACAGTGTCACAGTTACAGTGTCACAGTAAGTGTCACAGTTACAGGGTTGCAGTTACAGTGTCACACTTACAGTGTCGCAGTTACAGGGTCACAGTTACAGGGTCACAGTTAGTGTCACAATTACAGTGTCGCAGTTACAGTGTCACAGTTACAGGGTCACAATAAGTGTCACAGTTACAGGGTCACAGTTACAGGGTCACAGTTAGTGTCACAATTACAGTGTCGCAGTTACAGGGTCACAGTTACAGGGTCACAGTTACAGGGTCACAGTTAGTGTCACAATTACAGTGTCGCAGTTACAGGGTCACAGTTACAGGGTCACAGTTAGTGTCACAATTACAGTGTCGCAGTTACAGGGTCGCAGTTACAGGGTCACAGTTACAGTGTCACAGTTACAGTGTCACAGTTAGTGTCACAGTTAGTGTCACACTTACAGTGTCACAGTTACAGTGTCACAGTTACAGTGTCACAGTAAGTGTCACAGTTACAGGGTTGCAGTTACAGTGTCACACTTACAGTGTCGCAGTTACAGGGTCACAGTTACAGGGTCACAGTTAGTGTCACAATTACAGTGTCGCAGTTACAGTGTCACAGTTACAGGGTCACAGCTACAGGGTCGCAGTTACAGGGTCGCAGTTACAGGGTCACAGTTACAGGGTCACAGTTAGTGTCACAGTTAGTGTCACACTTACAGTGTCACAGTTACAGTGTCACAGTTACAGTGTCACAGTTACAGTGTCACAGTTAGTGTCACAGTTAGTGTCACACTTACAGTGTCACAGTTACAGTGTCACACTTACAGTGTCACAGTTACAGGGTCACAGTTACAGGGTTGCAGTTACAGTGTCACACTTACAGGGTTGCAGTTACAGGGTCACAGTTATAGTGTCACAGTTACAGTGTCACAGTTGCAGGGTCGCAGTTAGCGTCGCAGTTACTGGGTCGCAGTTACTGGGTCGCAGTTACAGGGTCGCAGTTACAGTGTAGCAGTTAGTGGGTCTCAGTTACTGGGTCGCAGTTAGTGTCGCAGTTACAGTGTCACAGTTAAGCCTAGTTTATACTTCTGCGTAAAGTGACGGACGACGGAGACGGAGAGCCCTCTCCGTCGACGGAGAGCCCGACGGAGAGCCTCTCCGTCGTCTCCGTCGGCCTGAAATATTTTTTAAGTATCCGTCACTCCGTCTACGTACAACGGAGACCGCAAGGGCTGCGATTGGTCCTCTAAACACGTCATTTACACATGAATGACTCACAATGAATCACATTCTATCGCTATCGACTTCTATCACAACGTAAACACTCGCTGCGCCATTTATGTATATACGCTTTATACGCTATATATACGATATATATATATACGCTACATATATCCGCTTTACTATATGGACGCATAAAGCTCCAAAATGCAAGCCGACCTACTTGAACTTGTGAAACTTAAAAGAGACGGTGGCAAATTGCAAGTTTGTGTACGGTTTTTACTTTTAAAAGCATTTCATTTATAACGTATCCCCTTTTCTATTTAATAATTGATCCCCTCTGAACTAATTTCCCTTTTGTACTTATTTGCTTGAATGTCATGGCCAGTCTTGCGTAGCGACCCATACTGGTCAAGCCGGAAATTGCATTACGTATCCGTCACCACGACGGAGAAGTATGAGGGCTCGAGGGGTGTCCGTAGTTACGCAGACGGATGACGGATTACGCAGTCGGAGAAGTATAAACTAGGCTTTACTGGGTCCCAGTTACAGGGTCGCAGTTACAGTGTAGCAGTTACAGGGTCGCAGTTACAGTGTAGCAGTTACAGGGTCGCAGTTACAGTGTAGCAGTTACAGGGTCGCAGTTACAGGGTCGCAGGTACAGTGTCAAACGGGCTTCCCGGGGCCCGGTTAAGAATGACTTGATTACGGGGAAAAAAGGGAAACAAGGAAGCAACCTTGATAAAGAGTGGTGATCCCACGGTAATGGGCAGGGGGTAATGGTAGCAAAACAAGCTTAACCGTTTGAGTCAAATTAAGTTGTTAGGAACTTCCTGGCTGCGGAGGCTGTTTTTGTGTGACAGAGGAGATTGTCCCCGGGCAGGACGATAAACACACAGGTCGTTGTTGTTGTTTGTTGACTGCTGGTTGGCTGACTGATTTCAGCTCGCGGCCGTGAGGAAACAGCGAACGTGACCATATTTGCTCATAGCGCAAATACACTCACTGGATTTTGTCAGCAAAAGGGCCAAAAACGTGTCAGTGTTCCTGAAAGCCTCAACATTGTGTATGAACACTCGAGAGCTCAGTAAACACACGCCCCAAATACAAACCCCCAAAACATTCCCCGAAACACTGACGCTCCGGAAGCCAGAAACCATCACTGACTAACCATCACCCGTCTCTCCCCCGTCTCCCCCCTCAGCCTACACCTACTTCTACAAGGCCAACAAGTACTGGAAGTTCAACAACCAGTACATGAAGGTGCAGGCCGGCTACCCCAAGTCGGTGCTCAGCGACTGGATGGGCTGCGAGGGGGAGGAGCCCAAGAAGGGGCGGGACGAGGAGCTGATCATCATCGAGGTGGACGAGCGGGGCGGCTCTGGCGCGGGGCCAGCGCGGCGGCGGTGGCGGTGCTGCTGGTGCTGGTGGTGCTGACGCTGGGCACCCTGCTGCTCTTCAGGATGTACGGCACACCACGCCGCCTCCTCTACTGCCAGAGGTCCCTGCTGGACAAGGTGTAGAGCCAGGGACCGAGGGAGGGAGAGAGAGAGAGAGAGAGAGAGAGAGAGAGAGAGAGAGAGAGAGGGAGAGAGAGAGAGAGAGAGGGAGAGAGAGAGAGAGAGAGAGAGAGAGAGAGAGAGAGAGGGAGAGGGAGAGGGAGAGGGAGAGTGTGAGTGTGAGTGTGTGAGAGAGAGAGAGAGAGAGAGAGAGAGAGCGTGGGAGAGAGATAAAGAGAGAGAGACGGCAGACAGGCGAGAATCAGAAGAGGATGGAGAAGAAAGGGCAAAGGTGGCCGATGAGAAGAGACATGGGTGGGTGGGGGGGAGTAGAGTGGGAGACGTTTTGTACACTATAAAGGGGAGAAAGAGAGGGAGAGAGGGAGGGAGAGAAAGAGGGAGAGAGTGTCGGACATTTCCTCAAGAGAAATCAGGAACTTGTGTATTTCTTCGCATGTTAGCGTCCATCCGTGTCCCAACAGAGAGAACGGGGGGGGGGGGGGGGGTCTTCATCTGAGCAGGGACCTCTCTGGTCCAGATCCTTCCAAAAGCCGCCATTTTCTTTCCACTAGTCTGCTTCTCCTCTTCCCTCTGCCCCGGCCATTAAAAGCCCCCCCCCCCCCCCGACGAGTCCAGCTCCACCAGCTGTCCGAATGCTTCCCCCTCCCCCCTCTCCCTCCCCCCCCCCCCTCCCCCCCCCCCCCCCCCCCCCACTGTGTAGCTCACAATGTTTACTCGAAATATGAACTATCAGATTCTGAAAAGTCTTCATCTCCACGACTCCCGCGTGCCGCGGTCTCCTGGCGTCTCGTCGGAGGATCAGAAACACAGATCTTTCTCCGGCCAGCGCAGAAAAAACAAAGAAGGAAAGGAGAAAAAAGAAATGACTTCCATTTGTTCCCATTTGGTTGGTTCCTCCGCCCCGCTCTGTCCAGATGTGGGAGACGTTACCGGTCCAGAGAAGGTCCTCACAACCCCGGGAACGCTCCACACCCTCCCAGCGGGTCCTGGTTCTGTTTGGGTTCTGGTTCTGTTTTCTGGCACATTCACAGATAGCTGCTCCGGCGCCGTTAGCATTTCTTTGTTAAAAAACTAAACTAAACTAAACACACAACCAGAAGGAATCAGACACTTTCTGCAGGAAGATGATGCAACTTTTAATTCTGGGTAAAATGTAAAAAAAAGTCCAGATGTGCAGTGCAGACTAACTACAATATGCAGCACTTCTGGTGGCCCCAGGGTACCGTTTGATGTGGGTGTGTTTCTCCAGCGCGGTGTGCAAACTGCACTGTGAAGCAGAATGTGACGGGTGATGGCGTGGCGCGGTCTCACCACGCCCACTTTACCACATCTGAAATCCTCTGAAATCGGGTCATGTGATGAAACCGGCCCCCGGGTGATGACATCATGTGGGGTTTTTGTTTTGCATGAAATAAAAAACACACCGGAAAACGGTGAACTGGGGCCGTGTGTTACAGAGATTTAGCGAGAGGTCGGACGGGGAACTCAAACTCCAAACAAACGGAGTGATTCTAACTGGCGCCTTCTCCCAGCGGGGACGTCAGGCTCAACATCAGTACGGCAGCATTGAGAGTCCTCATGCAGATGTGCATGATGTGAACGGTCCCGCTGCGCCCCGCAACCGTCTCTTTCTGGCTAATTTCCGGGAAAGTGGCGCGACCCATTTACATTTACATTTACATTTACATTTAGGGGCATTTAGCAGACACTTTTATCCAACGTGACTTACAAAGACTACATTTGTCAGAAGAAGGTGAAACATTTAATTCTGCTAATACAGTAAGAAAGTCACCAGAACAAGTTTCAAGCATTTCAACTGCTTGGTGAACCATTGCTAGGATACAACATCTCTGACTGAGTGTTGAGTTACAAAGAGCGAGCAAGGTGCCAAACCCGCCATGGAGACCCCCCGGGGGGGCGGAGTCCACTGAGCTCCGCCCCCCCGGCGCCGCGGAACAAACATGGCGGCTTCTTTCTCTCTCTGCGGCCGTTGGAGTTGGTCGGTTGGTACGGTTTGTTTTTTTTTTCGCGATCAGGTCCAGATCTAATAATGGTGTTTCGTTTTGAATTATTATCATTTTGTATGGCAAATTATTGTTATTATAGTTATGGTTGTTTTATTGGTAATGTTATTATAGTTATGGTTGTTTTATTGTAATGTCGCGGTGATTTTTCTCTTGCGTTGTCACGGGAGGCCTGCTGGCCAGAGGCCGACCGGGACAGTCAGACAAACGCTCCCTTTTGGTTTGTTTTATTGGTGATATATTGGTATAAGTAAATCCTGGAAAACCGGAGTTTTTGAAACCCGGGGCGTCTTAATAATGGCTGGCACAGAATCCACATTTTATTTATGAACTTATGATTCAAATGGTGCTCAGTGTTGTGTGTGTGTTTGTGTCCACACACAGAATCCACAATCGATTTGAATTGATTTGTCTTTTGCAATTTTTATAATCAGTGTGCGAATTGCAGACGGGCGCGGCGCGTTGCGTTTGAGACCCCGAAACCGTGGTGGGGACCCCCACAAGGCTGGGGACCCCATAAGGCTGGGGACCCCAACGCTGGGGACCCCCACAAGGCTGGGGCCCCCATGATGCTGGGGACCCCCACAAGGCTGGGACCCCCACAAGGGTGGGACCCCCACAACGCTGGGGACCCCATGATGCTGGGGACCCCCACAATGCTGGGGACCCCATGATGCTGGGGACCCCAACGCTGGGGACCCCCACAATGCTGGGGACCCCCACAAAGCTGGGGACCCCACAAGGCTGGGGACCCCCACAAGGCTGGGGCCCCCATGATGCTGGGGACCCCCACAATGCTGCGGACCCCAACGCTGGGGACCCCCACAAGGCTGGGGACCCCATGATGCTGGGGACCCCCACAAGGCTGGGGACCCCAACGCTGGGGACCCCCACAAGGCTGGGACCCCCACAAGGCTGGGACCCCCACAAAGCTGGGGACCCCACAAAGCTGGGGACCCCCACAAGGCTGGGACCCCCATGATGCTGGGGACCCCCACAAAGCTGGGGACCCCACAAAGCTGGGGACCCCCACAAGGCTGGGACCCCACAAGGCTGGGACCCCCACAAAGCTGGGGACCCCACAAAGCTGGGGACCCCCACAAGGCTGGGCAGACCACCGTTGACCGCGGGAAGACTGGGTGATGCCTCCCGTGTTTGTCATGGTCAAACCATTTCCCTAAAAATCCCACTCTTAAAGATGTCAGTCCCCCTTCTTCTGTCTCCCAAAATGAAGTCCAGCAGGGTAACGCGGTGCCAGCCCCACCCGTTGACTACCGTAGCATCAGCCGGCGTGGTGGACGCCATGTCGGTGTCTACATCTGGAGGCCTGGGTTCGAGTGCTGTGCCGTGCCTCGTTTTGTGCAGCTGGTTCTGTGCTGTTTATGGGTCCGTTGTCTTGGAGCAGAGCGCTTGTGTCAGCCTGCCCACCGCCCCACGCCAGCAGAACCCTCAACGTTTACCTTGGTTTGGCCAGAGGTGGCGCTGTTTGCTGGGGATTTAATAATAGTGTTGAGTTCCTCTTTAATGGCCCGGTCTCACTGTGCTCCACGCTGAAGGACAGACATGTGGAAAAAGGGCTTATGATATTATATAACGCGTACAAAGTGAAACTCAGACATTCCTTTCCAAAGTGATTTTTTTTCCTGAAACGGCCTTTCTTCCAAGATGTCCTTCAACAGAGCCGACCTCAACTCAAAATTTGCACACTGTTTATGACAATGAAATCAATAAAAAAGGAGATGCTCATTTCTGTTTTCACCATTGCTGTTACTTCAAAAGAAGACGAAATAAAGGTGTTTTCTACAATCCAAAGTCAGTCCTGTGTGAATCACCTTTTAAATGCATTCATCATTCCCCCGTTATACTTATACTGCACATCTGTTGTGTACACATGCACACAAAGTACATTCAGCCATTCACTCAATCACTCAGTCACAGTCACACGCACGCACGCACACACACCCACCCACCCACCCACACACACACTTAAAAGCAGCTCCCCCTGATAAAGACATAATTGGCCTGATGTGCAGAAGCCCTCCAGACTCCAGTATGGAAGCTCCATGATCTCTCAGCCCTACTGGGACGGACCAGCGGACATACAGTATGTCGGGGAGGTGGAGGTGGTGGTGGAGGTGGTGGTGGTGGGGGGGTGGGGGAGGGGGAGAGGGTGGAAAGAATGATGGAATGGTCACGTTTTTATTTGGGAAAGTAGAGCAGGGCTCGGCGTTCCAGCTGAGCTCGGTTGGAGGAGAGCATCTGGAATCTGTGAAGGAGTTCTGAGCTCCCTGATGCAGTCTGCTGCAGCTGGAGTCTTCAAGTCTGTGTGTGTGTGTGTGTGTGTGTGTGTGTGTGTGTGTGTGTGTGTGTGTGTGTGTGTGTGTGTGTGTGAGAGTTGGTGTTTGTTTATATGGGTGTGTGTGTGTGTGTGTGTTAGTGAGTGTGTGTGTGTTAGTGAGTATGTGTGTGTTTGTTTGTATGTGTGTGCATGTGTGTGTTAGTGTGTGTTTGTGTGTGTGTGTGTGTGTGTGTGTTAGTGAGTGAATGAGTGTGTGTGAGTTGGTGTGTGTTTATATGGGTGTGTGTGTGTGTATTTCTATGCATTGATATTCATGCATGTGTGTTCTACAAATAAAAGAGTCAATAAATAAACAGCCACAACATGGAAATAAGAAGAAAGTGAGTTTGAGATGTTATTCGAGCTCACTCTCGCTCCTTCTGCAACATTTTTTCTCTTTTTTTACAAGCCTCTGGACTTCCACTCTGCCCTCTCACCACAAGTATCTCTGCTCTGTTTTCCCTCTTCTCTGTTCTCTCCCTCCCTCCCTCCCCACCACACACACACACACGCAAACGCACACGCACACACACACAGACACACGCACGCGCACACACACACGCACACACACACACACGCACACGCCCCTTTGTCCCACTTTCATGGGCAGCATGTTGACATAATCAGGCTGAGTGCTGTGAGCGTGGTTCTGATCCATCCGTCAGGACACGCCCTGGTAACAAGCCGGGTCGGACCAGAACCGCTGCAGCGTCTGAACCCAGACGAGTACGTTCCACAGCTCAAGTTGTGTGAAATACTTCACTGTTTCTAACTGTTTAACCTCCTTCTAGTGAGGTGTCTGGAACTTGGACTGAAGGGTGACTTTCTGGTCGGCTCCTTGCCCCAATGAAGGATTAAGGTTTGAGGCTGGATCTTCACTTTGTGACACTT
>JAXIVH010000062.1:849301-858330 GCA_036785325.1 Urophycis tenuis | reverse complement strand
CCCGCTCTACCCACTGAGCTACTGCCGCCCTTATAATTATTCACCATTAGCCAAATAATTATAACCATAACGCACCACAACATGCCAGCAGCATAGCTCAGTGGGTCGACCGCTAACCGGAGGGACGGCGGTTCGATCCCCCTCCTCCAACTGTCCCACATGTCGAACCCCACAAATGTACCGATGATTGTTGGACAAAAGCGTCGGCTGAATGCCCTTCTTCAACATAACAAACAATAAAACAAACACCAAAAACAGAAAAATAACAAATAAATGTGACTCACGGCGGTGGCCTCTCTCTCTTGCCGTCTCCTCAGCTGTCCTTTGAGTGGCGGTGCCGGTCTTCCATCTGCAAACAGTCAGCTCTGTTAGGAACCTTCTGGAGGTAGCGCCTAGCTAGCTGAGCGGCAGGTCCAACACAGAGGGCGGGCGGACACTCCGATCAACGATGAGTTATTATGTATGCTAGTAATGGTTAGCCTAGCAATGGTTAGCCTAGCAATGGTTAGCCTAGCAATGGTTAACCTAGCAATGGTTAACCTAGCAATGGTTCTCCTAGCAATGGTTAACCTAGCAATGGTTAACCTAGCCATCGAAATGCTTGAAACTTGTTCTGGTGACTTACTTACTGGATTAGCTCAATGAAATGTTTCACCTTCTTATGACAAATGTACTCTTTGTAAGTGGCTTTGGATAAAAGCATCTACTAAATGTAACTAACTATGAATGTAACTAACATATAAATAAATATATGTATATGTTTATAAATAATAATAAATAACATAAATGTAACTAACTAATTTCCCAGCTTGGGATCAATAAAGTATTTCTATTTCTATGAACCCTAGCCCTAAATGTAATGTTATTAGAGACTTGATGGGGAGGTGGGATTTCAATCTGAATCCAGTGGACCGTTTCCCAGGTCGTTGATGAAGTCTGACAGAGTACCTTCCTATGACTGTCATTTTAACATGATGTCAGTTATGTCTGTCACAGCAGCTGCAAGCGCAATGCCCATTTACTTGACGAGGTGTTTCCATACTGGGGCACTGCCAGGCCAAAATAGAACGATCAATAATGAATATTATGAGATACACTAGGGGCGGCAGTAGCTCAGTGGGTAGAGCGGGGTGGACAGAGCGGGTCTTCCACTAACCGTAGGGTCGGCGGTTTGATTCCCTTGATCCCCCTCCTCCTCCTCCAACTGTCCACATGTCAAACCCCACAAATGTACTGATTGTAAGTCGCTTTCGATAAAAGCGTCTGCTAAATGCCCCTTTGAGGTGAAAGTAGCTCAGTGGACAGAGCGGGTCATCCGCTAACCGTAGGGTCGGGGGTTCGATCCCCCTCCTCCAACTGTCCACATGCCGAACCCCACAAAAAAAAAGGTACTGATTGTAAATGTCGCGTTGACGCAACGCGGGGGGGGGGGGCTTACGGACCCTTTACTTCCTTGTGGACCCCCCTTGCGTCCACCGCAAGGGCCTGCTGTGCACCTCCCAAAAATCCTAGACGCGCGTCGACGCAACACCAACGCGGCGGCTTTGGCTGTGATTGGTCCGCGAACTACATCTGCTGGAGATCGCTTTTCTGGTTTCCACTCATAAACACCGCAACAGTGTGATAAATGCTTCGACTGATTGGCGACAACATATATAACTTTTGCCTTCATGTCTGTAAACTTCTTTTTTACTCGCTAATAATCCGTATGTAATGTAATGACCAGAATGGTCATTCTGGTCCCTCTACCGGTGTGGCATTGAATTGCATTTCGACACGTAAACCCCACGCAGAACCATCATGGGCTCATGACTGCGTCCGAGCAACTGCGTGGCCATTGCGTGATCACTACGTGTTCACTACGCGGAACCATAACTGACGCTTAAGTCGCTTTGGACAAAATTGTCTGCTAAATGCCCCTTCACCCTTCACACCCGTTTTCCCTACTCAAGGGTCAAGAGAGCTTGACCATCAGAATGCATCATGGGATATTGCGTTGGCCATACTTCATCATTTGGGGAGGACTTGAGAGCTGTATTACAGTAAAATAAATACATTTGAGTGAACACACCGGAACCTAGGCTCAATAAACATTGAGTTCTGCTGCGTCCCGCATGAGAAACACCTGAAGTTTCAAACACAACAAGTAATAATCTTTTAGGATTATTGATAAGCATTGAACAAAACACCCTGACTACCAACACAATAATTAATCTTCCAATGCGCAGTCATTGCAATACATCCTCAGCTCTACTGCCCCAAGTACAGAAAAGTGCATAAAAAGGAGCAGACCGAGAATTAGTGTTATGGACAACTCTAAGAAAAGGAGCAATCTGTTGCCATAGAAGCACGTGGAAAGCTGCGCTTTGGCCAATTCAGACTGCGATCTGTAGCAGGCGCCCCCTGGTGGATATACATCTGATTACACGAAGCCAGATCAGGTCTGAACATCCCGCAGCAATCCGGCCGTACACCCTACCTGCTTCTTAATGACATGACTCTGAATTCACTGTAGGCAGGGGTGAAAGTAGGCCGCTACTGGCCGCTATGGCGTACCACTAAAAGATTGGGAGGGTCATACCGGAAAGAAAAATATACTGTCTCTGAAAAGAATTGCACTTTCAGCATGACAACACACCTGCTAACATCACATTACCAGAAGAAACACGTTTTCACCTAAATACATATGACTCGTTGTGAGCTGTTTCTGAATTGTGTCTGAACCTTCCGTGTTTCACTCGACAGACGATGCGCGAGGAAGCGCGCGTGGGCGTCGTCAAACAGATGAGGAGCACTACTTCAAGCCTCTTTGGAGTTTATTTGAAGTGTTTTACCTCAACGTTCACTTTTCTGTTCTGTTCCACTGTTCTGTGTCCGATAACCCAAATGAAAAGTCAGGATAGTTTTCAACTGTCTTTCAAAAGTTATTAAAATGATTGTGTTGTTGAAATGATGTGTTGGCAACTTATTTGTAATCAAAACCTGATACGGGGGGTGAAAGAGTGATATACTAGTGTGATATAAAGTACTAGAGTGATATACTAGTGTGATATAAAGTACTAGAGTGATATACTAGTGTGATAAAAAGTACTAGAGTGATAAGAAGTCCTAATGAATGCTTGATACGTAAACTATAATAAATGATTCAGAGTATTTTTCGGTGCATGCACTATGAGTCAACATGATAGTACCGGCAAGAACTAAAACTACTTTCAGCCCTGCTTACAGCCCATCTGATTCTTAATGACGTGAGTCTGAATTCACTGTAGGTCACTTGAGATGATAAGATTAAGTCTGATTTTAATGATTAAGTCACTTAAACATAGCGGGCTCCCATGGTCTATTATGAGCTCTGCTTCACAGAAGCTTGAATCAGTCTTCATCCTTATGAAAAGTAAAGTATACTCACCAGCATAAGACCAGTCAGGCAGGTCTGTCAAAGGTCCATATTCTGTACCGGACGGCGCTAGTCCATGTCTGTGAAGAACATCATTTGCGATACAATATTATTATACTTCCGTACGAGAAACTGAGAGACAGCTGGAAATAATGTGCATGTTAGAATTAAAATCTGTTTTTATAATATTCAATGTAATAATTGAATGCAGGTGTTAAACTCTAGTCGTCTTCATACACAGATAGAACATAAACCACACTGAAACCAGCTACCACGCCGATCAGACCACTTACTCAAGCCTCCACTTCTTCCCCGCTTGGGCCGCGGATGTTGACCCGAAGGAGCGCGCAGAACATCTCAACACTAGAGAGAAGGAAAAACACTCTTCATCAATCAATGGTTTCAATTAAATGTTATTACGCTTGTTTGCGTATTGAAGCAAAAGCGGAGATAGAAGATGTACTTAGCATGACCCTGCACTGAACTATGCAAGATTGTCCCTATGACACACAGTTGTGTTCAGGAAATATACATTTCAGTAGTTAGCAGCATGCTGGCGTTTACAATGAGAGTAGAAGGTTAGCAGCTGGGACACCAGCGTTGCCACAATGCTACTTATGCGACAAGTGAATATGTACACACAACTAAGGGCCGACCACGGTGACCTAAACAAACGCAACACTCAAGTACATAAAAGTATATCGCCGTTTCGACGACTAAACCCAGATAAACGAGCCAGTAACCTCCCTCACCTGAGCAGCACAGCGTCCTGATGGGGGCCGCCATCTTGTTTGCGTTACGTGGACTCGGCCACTAGAGGGCGCTAGCAGCGTTGGCCTGCTGAGGATCACCACCGTGTGTTATTATTATCCTTTAATTGTATGCTTCATAATAACCCTAAGTGTGGGGTGTGTGCATTACCCGGCTTTGAGAAAAGTTGACTGAATAAAACGTGAACCGTTTGTCCATTGTGTCTTTTTCTTTGAGTCAGTAGCTTTGACTGTGGAAAAGCAGCCTAATGTAGAAAAGTAGTATTATGCGGTGGTAGAATTATGGAAATAGTAGACATTTTACAACATTTACAACATTTTTAACGGCATTTGGGTAGCAGACAATGGAGACAACAATGATATAAAGTATGGGCCTACGAGTTCAACAATGTCTAAAACTAAGTTATCGTAATCATTAAAACATAAAAATAAAAAAATAAAAAAAGTAGGCCTACTTCAGTCAAAATGATTCTGTTCTTCAATTCACCGCCACTACAACAACGTGTCGCAAAGCAGCCAGTTGCAACAACAACAACAACAACAACAACAACAACAACAACAACAACAACAACAGGCTGCTAGTCTTACATTTCACCCAGAATATAACAGGTGGTTAACATTGCATTTCACCCACAATGTGGATGTCCGTCCACCGCCCGCTCTTTGGGGAGATGTGTGGGTGCCTGCGAGGTGTTCATGTCCAGTCCTTTCCCCCCCAGAATGCGCCCGGCCGCCCCTCTCGGGGTCCCTGGCCTGTGTGCATGTTTGATCACTCAGTGGTCAGGTACACTGTGACTTTTGTACTCTCTTCTTTTTAGGGCCTAATGGCATTCCAGTCTTTCGCCCTCTTTCACTCTCTCTCTCTCTCTCTATCTCAGGCACGCACGCACACACGCGCGCGCGCGCACACACACACACGCGAAGAGGGTTTAACGTGTAATTAATGTTTTCATCCACACCGTTAATATGTCAAGGTTTTTGGCAGTGCCACTGTGGAAACTGTGTTAAGCCCATTTATGTGGCTTTTTTTTTTGAAAAAAAAAGTATTGTTTTTGTATTGCAGCGCTAACACTAAGCCCTGAAGAATTTCCATGTTAGCTTTTCAGACAAGTCCTCACTCGCAGTCCACGGGACAAACGCGCGTGTTTTTTGGGGAAGGCAGGAACTTCAGTGAACCGCAAGGGCGATGAAAAGCTCTCGCAGCCAAAGGAGGGGGCTTCGGGGCAGACAAAACGAGGAGACTTGCCGAACAAGCCGGGAAAACAAGTCGCACTTTATGTTGACCTACTTGGGGGTCTCCGCGAACTGCCACCAAAAAAAAAAAAAAAACGGGGCAGGAAACGCGACTAACAAACGGCGAGCGGTCTTGAAATAGCAGCGGCGTGTTTACTTAGTATCGTCCTTGGAGGACACGCGCGCGCGCACACACACACACACACACACACACACACACACACACACACACACACACACACACACACACAAATCACCAGCCGGACCACGCACGCGTCTCCCTCCGCACATTCCACAGGCTGGTGGTACATTAAAGTAGTCCGATCGTCTAAACAGTAGTTTACAAAAGTTACGTTCCGGTTTCATCGTGTCGGATCCGCGCGTTTGGTCGTCCTAAACGTGAACACTAGAAACTTGAAATTTTTTCAAGAGAAAAAGAAACATAAGCCCCGATCCGTCTAAAAACCACGCTGCCTAGTTTGTAACCCAAATAAGGAATTCTTCAGCCCAACTAAACCTCCATAACGTACACTTCATATCTCACAGAGGTTCACGTCGTTAGATTACGCCACATCAAGCCGTGAAGGTTGGACGTGCCATTCATTTAGATCAGCTCGTCGCATGTGCAGCCAACGCATTCGCTACCAGCGCTGCATTGGAATAATGCATGATATTTATTGTGTCTGGCAGCACCCCGTGTGTGTGTGTGTGTGTGTGTGTGTGTGTGTGTGTGTGTGTGTGTGTGTGTGTGTGTGTGTGTGTGTGTGTGCGTGCGTGCGTGCGTGTCTGTGTGTGTGTGTGTCCGTCGGGCCGCCGTCCGGAGACCAAAGCATGGCGTTTGGCCACAGGGTGGAGCGGGCATCCACCATAGACATCCACCACCACCACCACCACCACCAAGGGAAGCGGAGCCCGTGGATGACGAAATCAATGGCTGGTGGAAAGGTGTCCCGGCCCCGGGGGGGGGGGGGAGGGAGAGGGAGGGAGGGAGGAGGAGGCAGGGGGAGAGGGGGGAGGAGGAGGAGGAGGAGGGGGGGACGAGCCGCCGCTGACTGATAAAGAGAAAGAGGGGGAGGTCGGTCCCTTAGAGCAAGAAAGAAACAAAGTCTCTGAACGTGCGCGGCGCTCCTGGATGGGATTTTGTGTTTTTTGTTTTTGTTTTTTGTTTGCGGGATAACAACGTGAGTCCCGCTGCTCGGAGCTCGGCGCTCCACACACTACAGTCAAACTTTTCTGCTGGTTTGTTCCGATCCAAGACGTGGGGGGGTCCCTTTGAAAAACGCCAATGAAAGAAGCCGAGGTCGGATGTGTCTGGAGACGTGTGTTATCTCCAATCTTCAACACGTTTGTACTTTTTTTATATACATCTCGTCCCGGATACGAATAGCGACATTATCTCGCGTTAAAGCGTGGACACAAAGAAAGTGATATCTTCTTTTTTTTGGTCCAGGAGACTAACGACAAGTAACGCGTTCACCCAAACTTCCCCACATTGTGCTGGAAAAAAAAACATCCAATCGCTACCTAGTGAGACATTTCAACTGAAATATCTCAACGCAGAAGGCGAAACTTAACCATAAACCGATCATCGGACGTAAAAACCGCCTTGCAAATATAAATGGTCGCTGTACTAACTTTCGTCCCTCTGACCGCTATGTGACTGTTATGAGGTGGTAACAGAGGATGCAGGTGTGGGCATAACCTATAGCCTACCTCCCGACTGAATCGCTCACGAAACGTGGCTTTATTCATTATTTAATCTCTTTAATAATTCACGGCTGTGTTCGTTTTCTTAAGTCGCCCTCCGTCGCATCGACTCGGACCACTTGTGTGAGTGCGATGGGTTCTTCCTCAGCCCTGCCTCCTGGTGTCCATGGCTTCTCCGCCGGATGACATGGAGCAACCCTGAGATGTCGTAAACGGGTTTTTTTGTATTTATCTTGTCGTATTTATTGTGTACATAGCCGAGGGCACTCTAGGTCTCGATCATTTCAACGCGGGGGGCGGGGGGGCCTATGTGACAGGACCCTCAACAAGCCTCTTCTTCACCTGCTGGACTGAAGACTGTCGTGTGTGGACTTACTTGAACGTTACTCGTCTACTGTCGCTGCTTGCACTGTATTTATTAAGTCCGCGGGTGTCCCTTAGTGTAGCTCTGAACGAAGCCGACAGTGAAACGTTGGTAGACGCAGTTATTCGAGAAAAAAAAGAAGAAAAAACGGACTTCATCATGGATCGACCCATAAGCAAGCTGCTGGAGAAGTTAAAACTAACGGACTCGGGCAGTGTGAAATTCAACAGCTCCAAGAAGAAACACGACCTCGCAAACAACTCCAACAACAGCAACGCCAACGCCGGCAGCACCGCGGGCGGTGGCGGCGGCGGTGGTCTGCCCCCAGCCCCCTGCCCCGGTAGCGCCCCCGCCCCCCGGCCCTGCCAGCCCCCCCTCCTCTCCGCAGCCGACGACGGCGTCAAAGCGGCGCCCTGCGTCCAGCTCCTGGCACCGGCGCCCGCCGCCACCGTCATGGTGGTGGGCGGACCCCCGGAGACGGAGCCGCACGCGGCCGCCCTGGCCCCCATGCGCCACCGCTCGCCCCAGCAGCGCGGCTCCTGCTACCTGCGGCGGGAGGCGGGCCCGGACTGCGACCCGCTGGGCGCCGGCCTGCCGTTCGGCGCCAAGGCCTCCCTCAGCCAACGCCGCTACTCCCTGGAGCTCCAGCAGATGGTCAAGCGGCAGCAGCTCCTCTCGCAGCCGCCCCCGTTAGCCGCGCCGCCGCCGTACCCCGCGGCGGCGTGCTACGGCTCGGCCCCCCGGGGCGGCGGCGAGCAGGGCTTCCTGTCGGAGCCCGAGAGGCACAAGCGCCTGTCCCTGCAGGAGGCGCTGCTCTACAAGCGGCTGAGCACGGGCGGCGAGCTGTGGGAGAGCGCCCGGCCCGCCTCGCTGTCCAACCCGCCCTACCGGCCCGCCGAGGGGGGCGCCGGCCCGGTGGGGGGGATGTTCTGCCCGCCGGGCCCCCCGCTGAGCCCCCGCTCCTCCTTCAGCCTGCAGGAGTCGGTGCTGGTCAGCCCCCGGTCCAGCTTCGCCTCCAGCACGGCGAGCGGTGGTGGCGGCGGTGGCGGCGGCGGCGGCGGCAGCCCCATGGGCAGCCGCTGCAGCAGCAACCGCACCAGCGGCATCAGCCTGGGCTACGACTCGCGCTACTCAGCCTCCGGGGGCGCCCTGGCCCCGCCCCCGCAGCCCTTCCTCCAGGGGCCCGGCGGTGGCGGCTACGGGGGCCAGGGTGGGCGTGGCTACGCGGGGCCCTCGGTGGAGGCCTGGACTCAGTACCTGGAGGCGGGCCGGGAGCCGGGCCTCCACGACAGCCGGCACTCGTACCCGCCGGCCGTGGGCAGCCCCGCCGCCGCCTGCTACCAGGTGGGGCCCGAGTGGTGGGCGGAGCCCTGGGGGGGCGGGCGGGCGGAGGAGGCGGCGGCGGGGCCCGGCCCGGGGGAGAGGGCCCGCTACTCGGACCTGCCGGGCACCCGCTACCAGCAGGAGCTGACCCGGCTGCTGCTGCAGGACGTGGCTCTGGAGGGCGAGGGCCTCCTGGGGGGCCTGAGGCTGAAGGAGCCCTCCCCGCCGCCCCAGA